>CM061068.1:8734616-8849116 GCA_030762895.1 Sophora flavescens | reverse complement strand
CCCCCTTTTGTCCTAAGCCAGGTGATGGTGCTCGAATCCGCAAGTTTACGGCTTCGTCGTCAAGTAATAAAAAGATCGAATCCACAAGGGCCGTGATCTTAAACAACACCATGAAATTGATAGGAATGAAAAATTTCCCGACCTTTATGGGGACATTATCTAGTATGCCTAGAGGGGTTTTAGTTGATCCATCCTCAAATTGTAAAGAGGACTTGGATGGACTCAATTCCTTGGTTCCTAACCTCTCAAAGATAGTAAGCGGCATCAAACTCGCACTAGCCCCTAAGTCACATAAGGCTTGGTCTATTTTTAATTCTCCAATTGAGCAAGCAATAGAGAAACTTCCTGGATCTTTTAGTTTAGGAGGCATATTAGTTTTTATCACGGCATCACGTTCCTCAATTAAGCTCTGAGTTTCTTTTTCTACTTGCATTTTCTTGACCAACCTTTGTGGGAAAGGTATTGGGGGTTGGTAAGGTGGTGGAGGGACATACTTTGGCTCATCTCTTCTTGTTCACTCATGTCCTCTTCACATTCCACATTCTTTTTGACTACCCCAAGCTTATCATCCCTCAAGTATATAGCATTACAGTTCTCATTGGGATTAACTTCAGGTTGTCCTGGGAACGTACCCTTAGTTATAGAATATGTACTAGCTTGTTGGGCAATCTGAGTTTCTAACATCTTATTATGGAAGGCTAAGTTATCTATCTTAGATGTTAACTCTTTTATTGCCTCATTGAATGCCCTACCTTGTTGCCTAAACTCTTCATTTTGCTTTGTTTGAGTTTCAACAAAATTTTCCAAAAGAGACTCAAGTTTAGACTTTTGTACCTGAGGATACCCCGATGCGGGTTTCCTATTACCTTGGCCTTCCTGGAATTCGTGGTTCAACGTGTTGTTGTAGTTCCCATAGGAGAGATAAGGATTATTCTTCCTCACTTGGTTGTAAGGATTTGGAGGAGCATAATTTGGCAACTTCGGGTTCGTGTCATAGAAGTTGTGACAAGAGTTCACTTGTTCCCCCGAAGCACCGGATCCAGGAGCAATACCATGTGGGCACTCCATTATGTCACGTCCCTGCATTCCACAAATCTCACAAACAATATTAGTAGCACATATTGAACTCACATTAGCCTTTTCAAGCTTATCAAAGCGTTTATTCAATGAGTCAAATTTAGACATAATTAGATCCGTGCTATTCATTTCAAACTTACCCCCCGAAAGCTTTTTCGGGTTATTACCTCTTTCCGAACCCCATTGGTGATAGCTGGTGGCTACGTTTTCAATAATATTGAACGCTTCTGTCAGAGGTCTATTCATAAAGGCTCCACCAGCCTACGAGTCAAGTGACACCTTCGAAGAGTAATCCAATCCGTTGTAGAAGGTATGCACTAACAACCACCTCTCGAGTTCATGATGTGGGCAAGACTCTAGCAATCCTTTGTAACGATCCCAAGCTTCGGATAAGCATTCTCCGTCCTTTTGGAAGAAGCCGTGATCCGAGTTCATAGGTAAGCGGCCTTGGATGGAGGGAAGAATTTCTCCAAGAATGCCTGCTCCAGCTTGGTCCCAAGTTGACAAAGTATTAGCAGTGCAATTGCTTCAACCAATCTTTTGCCTTTCCAATGTGAGAGGAGGGGAATAACCTCTGCGTAATAGCATCAATAGGGGTACCATGAATTCTTATTGCATCGGTGAACTCCAAGAATGTCTCCACATGATCAGTCGGATCCTCCGAGGGTAATCCTCCAAATTGATTTTGCCTAATCATGCCAATTAACAGAGATGGTATAGTGTAGTTCTCCACCTCAATTTCTGGCCTAGCAATCCCAGATCGCAAACCCCTAGCATTTGGGGCTGCATAGTCCTTCAGTGGTTTGGTATCCGGTAGATTCGCCATGAGTGGAATGGGAATCAACCTTTCTCTCGCTCTTTGTCTTTGTAGTCTCCCGCGTCTATGGAAGGTCCTTTCGATCTCGGGGTCAACTTCAATAAGATTTCCGAGACTTTGGGATCTTCGCATAAGAGAGAAAATTTCCTGCAAAGAGAGAGGTAGATACACTAGAAAAAGAAAAAAAATGTCCAGAAAAAATCAATTTAAAAATTAAATTGAAATTCAATAAAGCACAGTCCCCGGCAACGACGCCAAAAACTTGATGGTGCTCGAATCCGCAAGTGTACGACTTCGTCGTCAAGTAATAAAAAGATCGAATCCACAGGGACCGTGATCTTAAATGACTATCAATTATTAAATCAATTAAACTGGACTAGAAAAAGATTTGGAAAAGATTTGATTGTTAAAGGATTAATTAGCAATTCAAATATTTAAAACGCAATCAAACAAAATAGGAAAGTAAATCAAATAAGGGTTTTTCAAATTCAAAAGAGATTTCCTGGAATTGGGTTACCAACAAGATTCCTCATGTTACTAAATTGACTACCACTCTTGTTAATTATCGAAATTTGCTTTGAAGGTGAATTTATCCTAAATAAGTTAATATTCCCTCTCGGGATACAAGAACCGTGCTCGATTAAACCAACCCATACTCTCATGGTAATTGAATTTAAATCGAACCCTTTAAGCTTTGTGACAATTCAGTGAACCCTCGAAGGACCGCTTCTAACTCTCGTGATTTAAGTCCTAAGTTCAATCCCTATAGATCCAATACCTAAGTTCACCGCTAGGTTCCTCCTTAGAGTATCTATGACATGCAAATAAGTGCGCACGAGATTCACTAGTAATTCATGCAATAGGAATCAAATCGAAAGCAAATTGAAGTTAACAAGAATTAAAACGTCAATTCATAACATAAAACAAATCTTGGGCATAGCCCCAATTCCTAGAAATAAAAAAGACTACTCAAGCATTTCCATATTCATAGCAAGCTTGATTAATAAAAGCATAAAAAGAAAACCTAAGAGAGAAGAAGAAATTGAGAAGAAGAGAAATCCTAGTTTTTGCATAAGGTAGCAGCCCCCAAAGGATCCCTATTTTCAAGCCTAATTGCCCTATTTATAAGTAGGTTAACTTGAATCCCAAGCAATTATAAAATCAGATCAAATCAGGTTTTAAAATTCCAGATATTGCGCGTCATGGCCGTGACAGATTCTGTCTTGGAAAACTTGAAACTGATGGCCTGTCACGGCCATGATGGCCATCACGGCCTGGCCGTGACAGGTTCTGACTTTTTCGTTCTTTTCTTTTCAGCCTTGCTCGATCATGGCCGTGATGGCTGTCACGGCTAGGCCGTGATGGCCTCTGTTTGGCTCAGTTTTCTTGCTTTTCAAGCTCCATCTTCATGCAAGCTCCATCATGGTTGATCTTGAACATTTTAATCTTAAATTCCTGCACAAAAACACCACAAAACCGCCTTACCCGTTCCAAGGTAAAAACTAACAAAAATCAAATTAAAAATGCCTAAACTACATGAAAATGCATGCAATATGATAAAGAAATATGAGGTGTAATGACACTCATCACCAGGTAAAACCTAAGGATGGATACACCCTAAGTTAGGACTCTAAACAGGTCGGCCACTGGGTTTGCTTTATTAGTGCAAATTGGGATGGGTCTAGAACTCTAAAAGTCATGGTCCCCAGATTGCCCTTATAAGGATCTGATTCATGAATCTAGCCACAAGTAGGGATAAATCCTCTCAATATGACTATTCCATGATATCATGTACAATTTGAGTGGTGAACTGACAAGTATCAGGGAGGTACAAAACCTCTTCAATGACAATGTCGGAGCACGGCCTAATCCTTGGGTTTTTGAGCAAGCTCGGGTATAGAGCCAAGAGTGTGTGCAATATGTGATAGTGAAATGTGTGAAGGGGGAATACAAACCTGTAACACTTTAAAAAATAAAAAGAAAATAAAAAGACAAGAAAAACCTGCAAAACAAAAACATAGGTATATATGAAAATGGTTAAAAGTCCTCTACCCTATTGTTAAAATATAGGAAAAAAGAAAAGAAAGGAGGAGGAAGCAAAAACATTGTTAGTGAAACATGTACAAAAAAAACATGATTTAAAATGTATATACAACTAATTTTTATCATTTTTATTTAAATAGAAGGAAAACCCAAACAAAATGGACAATCCAAACAATCATAACAAAAATTGAAAACATTTTTTTTGTTTTTGTTATTTAATTATTGTAAGAAAAAACACAGCAATATATAGCAATAAAAAGCTAAAACAAATAAGCTACAAGTTAAAAATTTGTAAAACCAATTTTTACGGGCTTAACTCTCTTAAAATGATCCCCAGTGAGTCGCCATCCTGTCGCGACCAAAAAGAAAACCAAATTTTCCTTTTAGAGAATAAACATGGAGTCGCCACCAACTTTATTTAATTTCGGAAAGTTGGAAAACCCTTAAAAAAAATTTGAGTTCGGGAGTCGACATTCGTCCTAGGGAAGGCATGGAGACTTAACCCCATGGCACCCTAGAACATCCATAAAAATAGTTACCCAAAATTAGTTTTGTAAATTATTAGTAACTTGAAAATATTTGTTTTACCCTGAAAAACATTTAAAGGAAGATGATCATTTTTAATTTTAAGATATTTTGTATTTTTTATCGGTTTTATGTTTGTGAATTTTTTTTGATTAAACCTAAATGAGGTTGAACATGGCACGTAAGTCCACAGGGCAACCTCAAAATCTAAAGGGTTGAGCATGACACTTGTCATAGAGCAACCCAAAAATAACATTGACTTAATTAAGTATTTGGAACCTAATTAAGGGGATTTAAGTGATCACCTTTATTTCTACATAAAAAGATAGTTTTGCCTTATGAAAATAGAACAAAATGAAACATTTTAAGTGTTTAGTAATAGTATAGCCATATAAAGATTACTAGTGTATCATGCATTTCAAGAGATATGACAAAGAAATAATGAAATAGGAACCCTACGTTACACCATTTCTGAAACAAACATAAGAACTCATATAGGAAGCATCATATTAACTCATTCAGTTTCAATATCCATGGATTTTCTTTTCATCATAAATAGAGACACGGAAAAATAAGAATGTCAAGAGAAACTCATGAATAATATCAACAAAGTGAATAAGGATTACCAAATGAGATCAGAATAACAATGATTTTTCTTTCTCTCGGTAGTAAAATTTTAAGATCATAACCCTTACATTTCGGTTTCACCGACTCTTTTAACTCTCTCTTCTTCTGAAAACTTGGAACCACTCTAATGACAGAGACAAGAAAAAAGAAACTCAAACCCTATCTCTTTTTCTTCACAAAGAAAACATCAGATAAAAATCTCTCTCTCCCTCCGTCTTCGTATCCTTCCTCCCTCTCTCCTCCTCGATTCCCCCCCTCGTTTTTCCCCCTCTCTTTGTATAGATGGAGGAGAGGGCTTCATGCTTCTCCTTACCCAACGGCTTCAAGGTTGGTCCCACGAAACCCTGTGCTTAGGCGGTTCTGAGCAGAGATCGCGTGTGTCCAGATGGAGGTGGTACGAGCAGAGGAAAAGAGGCGATTTGATGTGAAGGTTGCGTGTTTGAAAAGAAAAAGAAGTGTGGCGCGGTTAAGAGAGTGGAGGAGATGAGGGAGAAGAAGGACCAATGGGTAGAGGAGGTGTAGGGGCGGTTGGAAGTGTGGTGCAGTAAAGAGAGTGGAGGAGATGAGGGAGAAGAAGGACCAATGGGTAGAGGAGGTGTAGGGGCGGTTGGAGAGTGGGAGGAGGAAGAGAGGTCTTGTCTGATATGTAAGATGGGGTTTTTTAGGGTTATGAGAAATAACTCAATCTCCTTTCTTCTCTTTTTGCTGATTGTTCTTTTCTCCTTCTTTTCTTCCTCCTTTCTTCATTATTTTCTTTTTCTTCTTTCTTTATTCTTTAGTCTCCAGTCTGAAAATAAAATTGCAGTGGACGGAACCTCCTCGTCCAACAGAAAATTAAGTATACAATGGACGGAGTCTCCTCGTCCAATAGAAAATTAAGTATGCAATGGACGTGACCTCTGCGTCCAATAGAAAGTTAAGTATGCAATGGAAGGGACCTCCTCGTCCAATAGAAAATTAAATATGCAATGGACGGGACCTCCACGTCCAACAAAAAGTTAAGTATGCAATGGACGGGACCTCCTCGTCCAACAAAAAATTAACTATGCAATGACGTAACCTCCTCGTCCAACAGAAAATTAAATATACAATGGACGGGACCTTCGCATCCAACAGAAAGTTAAGTATGCAATGGACGGAACCTCCTCGTCCAACAGAAAATTAAATATGCAATGGACGGGACCTCCGCGTCCAATAGAAAGTTAAGTATATGGACGAAACGTCCTCGTCCAACAAAAAATTAAATATGCAATGGACGGAACCTCTTCGTCCAACAGAAAATTAGATATGAACCTACTCCTCGTTTCTTGGTTATTTTCTTTTTCTTCTTTCTTTCTTCACTATTATTTTTTAGTCTCCCTGAAACATAATAACATAAAATTAAAATAAAATAAAATGAAGACGGACAAAAATGGGTGTTCACAGGGCTGTGTTCAGATGGTTTTACCCCGTACATTCAGGTGTCACCCTCGCCATATTCATGTTGGACAGTGATTGTTACACCGTACAATCTTCCTCCCGAGATGTGCATGTCAAAACCATATATGTTTCTGACTTGTCTCATATCGGGACCATCTAATCCGAAGGCTGGGATAGATGTATATTTACAGCCTCTGATCGATTATCTGAAGAAGTTGTGGGAAGGTGTGTTGACTTATGACGTTTCAAAGAAGTGAAACTTTATGATGAGGGGATCACTGATGTGGACTATCAATGATTTTCCTGCATATGGCATGCTCTCTGGTTAGGGGACCCATGGTAAATTGGCATGCCCGTATTGCATGGAACATGGAAGGCTTTTACCCTTAGATATGGTGGCAAAAGTTCCCAGTGATTTTTATGGGGTCATAAAACACATATACCAGTTACAATACAACACTACTACTTATCCTAAAAAGTAGTCTTATTTTATTGTAACTGGTTTGATCCATCGAGGACAGGCACAAAAGTGGATCCCAAGTATGGAACTGTGGACACTCGCATGGATAGAAGATATCAACAGTTTGATTCATTTATAATTGCTCAGAATGCAAAACAAGTTTATTATGTCCCTTATCCAGCAATGAGAACAGACAAACGAGGTTGGTGTGTTGCAGTCACAACCAAGCCTAGGGGTCGCATAGAAATCGATGATGCAGAGGATGAGACGCCATTCCAGGAGGATTAATCGTCACATGTCAATGAAGTAATTGAGGTCGAGTGTATTACTGACATGTTGGGATATGCAAATGAAGGGGAATAAGTGGTCGTTGGTAATCAGGCATCCATGCATGCATCATCAGAGGAAGAAATCTAAAGTGATGACTCAATGCAAGAAGAAGAAGAGTCGGACTTACAATCAGATGACGATACCGAGTCTGAATAGGAAGTTTACTATTATGTTATTTTTATTGTATTTTAAATATTTTCTTATGCAATTAAATGTAATACTTGACAAATATTGTTCTATAAAAATAGTTGCTTAGATCAGACTGTTAAATGTCAATTACTTATTGTTTTTACATTGATTTGTAATTTTGCTATAAAAATAGATACGTCAACATCAGGAGGACAGCCGCCCCGCCCCCCACTGCCTAGCGGTGATAAGGGGAAAGGGAAGGGGAAGGCTAAGCGGGGACGATACACCGTGAAGTCACAGGTGCTTGCTCGCATTCCTGGAGGTCCCTCAGCACCCACCCCCATCCCAACCGCACCTACCCTATCGCCACCTACAGGAGCCTCCCCCACCCATTCTACACCATCCCCCACCCATTCTATACCCTCACCGATCCATACTACATCATCTCCTACCCATACTACACTATCCCCAACCCACACTACCCCACCCATGTCCAGACCTCCACTCGTTTTTGCGCCACAACGCGCATTAGTCTGGCTACTGTCGCCCCCACCGGACCCACACCACACCCAGCACCACCATCATCATCGACTGCACCGGCCACACACCCAGCAGGATTATCATTTATGCCGACTCCTGGGATGATGCCACAACCGGACACGACCATTCCATCCTCATCATCCGCGGTCGCATACGGTCACGACACGGCCATACCATCATCATCGTCTGTGCAGCAGTCGACCGTGGCTGAGGACTTACCTGAATGGGCCAGGGTTTCCGCACCTGAGGATCGACCATGGATCCGTCCTGTTTCTGGATCGTAAGTTTAATTTAATTTAATGTTGTTTAAAAATAAATACTATTTAATAAGCATATTTTTGTTGGTTGTCATATTGTTGATTTAATAAAATTATGAATTTTCCATCTTCATCCCATCGAAAGTGGGATCTAACCACGTTACCTTCGCCATCAAGGCGTAGTATCGTCGCTTCTGGTCATCATGGGGGATGATCCCCGGGGAGGATCGGGATCGTATCTTCAGACGATTCGGGGTAAGCTCTTGTTTATTAGTTCATGTAATTTTCCCTTTATTTTATATCTTTTTTTGTATAATGTTATTAATATTTTTTTCTTTGTTAACAGGAGCTTATGCGCTGGTTACCGGAGCATACCTCAGAGATACGTGCTATCTTTGACGACCGAGCAGCTGCTCGACTGAGGGACATGCTCCGGGAGCGTAGGGAGAGACAGATACGTCCGGATTACATAGGGCCCAACTGTGTCCGTACCGGGACACTCCAGCTTACAAGCTGAAGTGTGAACAGGCGAAGATAAATCTGGCTTCCTAGAAGGGTGGGAGCATGCACACTGGTGGTTCTATTAGCCACATGCAGCATGCCATTTACATGGTATGCATATATAAATAACATTATTTATAAACTGTATATTTTTATTAAAAATTTGTTTTATAACTAATTGATTTTATTGGTGTATCGGTTGCAGGCAGGAGAGCTAGCTCAGTCCATTGATGTCCCTACGGTCTTTGAGCAGACACATATTCGCTCGAACACCGGCGAGTTTGTTGATGAGAGGTCGAGGCAGACAGTGGTGAGCTAAAGTGTTTTTTTTATATTTATACTATTGTTAATTATTATATATATATATATATATAGTTTAAAAATTATTGATTCTAATGCATTGATCACAGGCAGAGTACAACGCCGGGTTTAGTCAGGTAGCATCTGAGGCTGCCTCCAGCTCTGGTGCCTCAAATCCTTCTCAGCTGGACCCCGTCGAGGTTACGCGACTACAGACCCAGGCCTGGATGGATGTGGTGGGTGGGAAGAACAAGGGACGAATTTACGGTACTGTGACCCTATCCAGGTCGATCCATCGGCGGTCGACGCCGAGCTTGACCATTAGGGAGTCTACATCCTCCGGCTCACAGGACACGGAGGAGGTTCAGCGGCTAAGGCAGGAGGTGCAGTAGCAGAGGGAGATGAACGAGCGCATTATGCAACAGATGGAGACATTCTCTACGGTCATGACAGCTATGCTCGATTTCTTCCCACCAGACAGGCGCAACGCTCTGTAGGGGGTCCTCTATGCCACCCAAGCCCAGCCCTAGCCCCGGCCCTCCACTACTACTACTGATCCACCACCGCAACCGCATGATGACGATCTGTCTATTGAGCCGCAGCTTGATGGTCATATGACGCCGGCAGACTCCCCCCGACAGGACGACGATGACGGATATTATGGTGATGGGCATTAGAATATTTATAGGCGTAGTAGAGTTTTATGGATTATATGTTGAGTTTGTTTTTATTTTAAATTAATTTTAATTTAATTACTTTGTAAATTTTATTTTTCATTTCAATTTTGTTTTTTAATTGATAATATAATAATATTTAATGAACATAAAATATGAAATTAAATTATAATTAACTATAATAAAATATAAATTAATAAATAATAATAATAATAATTAATTAATAAAATATAATTAATTAAAATAAAATATAATGATAATTAATAAATATAATATAATATTTAATATTGAATATATAAATTTTAATAAAAATAATTAATTATTAGTTATTAATATAAAACAAAATAAGTAAAAATTAATTTAAAAATAGAAAAACCTTGTTTCCGACTGATATTTCCGTCGGTAACTGTTGGTTACATTTTCCGACGGAATTTTCCATCGGTAACTTCCACAGATTACCGACGGAATTTCCGTCGTTGATTAGGGATTCTGTGTGACAAGTTTTCCCACGGTTAAAGCCATCGGAAATTTCTGAAGGATGAAATAGATCCGTCGAAAAGACTTTTCTACGCGCCTATTACCGACGGAACCGTGTCCGTCGGAAAGTCCGTCGGTAATGTAGTTTCACTACTAGAAAATTGTTATTTTCGAACGGATTCACGGACGGATTTTAAACGGAATTCGGACACTTTTCCCACGGATTTTGGATGGACAATTAATTTCAGACGGATTTCAGACGGAACATCCCCCGTTCGAAAAAGTCCCGTTGCAAATTGAAAATTCCGTCCGAAATTCCGTCCGAAATTAGTTCCAGACAGATTTCGGACAACTTTCAGACAAACACAAAAAATCTGAATTTTGATTATATTGGCTTAATTTCAGACGAATTTCAGACAGACTCAATATTGTCATTCATGCAAATTATGGACGGATTTCAAACGAATGTTATGATACTATTTTGGACAGATTTACCACGGATTAGATAATCATATTTAAATAATATTTTTTGATAAACAAATCATGTTTGTTAATAAAAAATGGTCAAACTTAAATAATTATACATACCAAATTAGGTACCAGGACTTGGAATCTAACCCAATAATAATAAAAAAATTATTATTATTAAGATACCACTCTAGACAAGTATCAAGCTTCAAATATACAAAAACACAAAGTATCTTGAAATACAAGAATGATATATTAAGATTCAAAGCATTAAAATATCATTACAAACATCAAAGACATAAATTTATTCCTCATTGTTACTTTGATCACTAAACTCTTCATCTTCATATAGCGCATCATCCATCATCTCCTCCTCATCATCATATCATCGTCGTTGTCATCTAAATAGAGAGTAAAACAACATTGGATTGAACCTGATATTGAAGAGATAATAATATCAAGTTTTAAATAAGCAAACGGAGGCTGTCTTTACTATCGAAACTTCAATCCTAATGCAATTTCTCATGTGGGTAAATATAACAGATGATAAAAGAAAAAGCGAAACACCTAATGAAATCTCAGAGTTCAATTTCTAGGTTGAATGTAACATATGACTTGTTCCACCTTCATTACATGGTTTCTAGTTTCAATCGTTAGCTTTGGTAATTGCTAATATTGCCCAATGCGGACCTATATATAAAAGAGGATCAGGAACAACATCTCAAAAACTGTATTTAAACACTTAATGGAAGTCAAACAGTGACATATCGAGGACACAAAGGGATGTACAGTTCAAATAAATTGAGTAATGAGTAATGAGCAATGCTCCATCTTTAAACCATAAATATTGCTATTTTTACTTTGTTACTTATTGTCTTCCTTTAATTCTCCTGTAACTTTTGAAATATAAATGATGGACCAAGGTCAAACACTTGTAGGCGTTCTCTACATAACCAAGGTCATGAACATCCCTGAGCTTCAGTTAGTTGTAAAAACAACACCACTTGAAAGCTGCCTATTAAAAAATAAATAATATAAAGAGCCACATGAACTTTAAACTACAATAATGTTTTTCAATAAAGAAACATATACCTTTTTTTAAAACCAATAATATTAAGCCCGGTAATCTTTGTTTCAGGAAATAAAATAAATGAAAAAGTGATGAGTATCTAGTCTTTCAATTACACTTTCAAGCAGGTTGCACTTCTTATATAGTAGGATCATAAAAATTAAATTGCTTATACTTCAAATATGACAGATCAGCTAAATCACATAAACAATCTAATCTTTTCAACAGGATTCCAGATCTGTATTATCATTTGAGATGTGATGCTGCATTGTCATGTTAATCAAATCTATATATGTTTGTATCATCACAAAAATAGACACAAACATCATTCAAATTCACACATCAATAAAAATCAATCCAGATATCAATTACTATCTCAAAAACCAAATCAACACAAGGGTAGTAATATAAATCAATTGAATGCACTAAGATTATAGATAATTCAATGATTCTATCAAACCAAAAAAAGAAACATACCCCACTTGCAATCACAACCCCAGTAACAAGAGGATCACTCGTACGGTTGTTGAAAACAGCATATAATAAGTTCTGATTTATGACTGTCCTGTTGAACTGATGAGAATTACAGAGAACTGTAGGGAAATAGCTGGACAGGGATGAAGGTGTGTTTGCAAAGTACTCTTTTTCTGGATAACTTCCAATGTAGCACCAACAATGGACCTAGAGTATGGCTTTTTGGTAGTGCGACGCCTCTTCTTCGCAGCTTCTTGAGCAATGTCCTAACACATCACATTCAGACAAACAATCAATTAACATGCATCCAATCAGTGGTGGGATTACTTGACACATGGTGACATATGATGGTAAAATTCAACATAAGTATAAATTCAAGTATACTTGACTAATTCATAGTCCCAATTGTATAAAACAAGTTTCAATTTCAAGATTAAACTCTAAATTTAAAAGGCTAGGGTTAGGGTTTCAAAAATCAATTTGGGGCTTTTACAACTAGGAGAGATTAGGGTAAAACACTCACCCAAAGTGAAGAGGTAAGGATACCACGACCAAACAGAGAGGCGGTGGCGGCGGCACGACGGCGACTCCGGCGAGGACAGCAAGCGCTCGCTGCTGGATGATGACGCACAGCGAGGAGCCAGACGCGCGAGGTGGTCCGAAACGGTGACGGTCGCAGGTGCGTCCTACCCTCGATGACCGGACGCGAGCGGTGGGTGGCGGCGCAACCACGGCGAGGACGAACCAGAAAAGACAGAACTCGCGCGATGATGCTAAACGGGTTTTCTCCTCCGAGCGGCCGACGGTGGTGTAGGACGGTCGGCGCTCATCTAGACAGTTGAGAGAAGGAGGATTTTGTGGTTTGGAGAAGGAAGAAGAAGTGGGGAAGAAGAAGAGAGAAAGAAGGAGAAAGAAGAAGAAAAAGAAAGAAATAGAAGAAGGGGGGTTACGAGTTTGCCAAAAAAAAGAGAGGAGAGAGTTTATGTTTTAAGTTATTATTTAGTAATAGGTGTAAAAATGAGTGATAAATATTAAGTATAAACATAAATTTGTTTTTAGATTTTGAATCTAAAATTAAAGGATGACAAATATATACTTTCAAATTTTGAAATAAAGTAGAGATTGATAGTTGGGTTGATCAACTAAGAAAATATTCGATCCAAAATTTAATCTCCGATTAATGTCTAACCAATTTATTTTCAAGTCTAAAATTAAGTAGGATAAAATATGAAAATACTTTTCTTTCAATCATATTATTTAAAATAAATCTCCAGTTAACACTAAACCAATTTATTTTCAAATCTAAAATTAAATAGAGTAACATCTGAAAATAACTTCCTTTGAACGATATTATTTAAAATATTTTTCTAAACAAAGAATATTAGTGACAATAGCATAACATTATAGTCCTGCAAGTGTGCATACACTATAATAACGCAGTGCTAATGCACTCAAAATATTTTAAATGAGTAAATAAAATTACTCAAACTAAACCGCATAAAAATAAACAAAAATAAACATCTAGATAATTAATTATTTCAATAAAATAATTAGGGACATATTCAATTATGTTTTGCTCGTATATGAACCAAACGTGTAATGTATAGGGACCAAATGGATGTAAGATAAATCAAGGAAAATATAAAAATAACAAATCATGGGAAATCCGTCCAAATTTTCTGGACGATTTGACGGATGTAAGATAAATCACCAAAATTTTCTGGATGATTTGAGACGGATGTAAGATAAATCAAGGAAAATATAAAAAATAACAAATCCGTGTGAAATCCGTCCGAAATTTTCATAAAATTTCATACGGAAACATTTCCGTCCGAAAATTTCGTCTTAAAATTCAAGTTTTCCAGTAGTGTTTTCTGACGGAATGTCTTCATTTCCGACAGGTTTTTTCGATCGGTAAGTCGTGTTTTTTTTTTTTGTAGTGTAAGCTTTCTTGTTTATAAAATGAAGTTGAGTTTTTTTATTTGAAAAATAAAATGTACAACTTAAAAACCTTTAAAAAAATAATATAATTCATATAAGTATGTATGTTTTCAATCTATTATATATATTTACTTTTCTCAAATAAAATATTCTTTTAGTATACTTTTAACAAATGATGTATAATAAATGTGTATCTATTATGCAAATTTTTTTATATTCTTATTTTTTTAGCCATTTAGCTCAACAACTTATAAATAAATATCGTATTTTCAATTACTTTGTTTATAGAATATATATCTTATTATAATAATTGTTTTTAATAAAGATGATAAAAATATCATTCAAATGGACATATAATTTGAGTATAAGAATATAAAGATAAATATGTTTCTATCTTTTAAACTGTGATACAGTTTGGGATTAAAAAAAAATCATATGCCTATGAATACTTAATATATAAACTTATAATTAAAATAGTAATTCTAGTGCAGAAATAAGGAAAATTATGTAATATATATATGCTCGTATTACAATACTTTATGTCATGCATAGACATAATTAGAAGTAAAAACCTTTTTAAGATTCAGATAAATTATAATCTCAATAAAATAAATAAATCGAGAAAACAACATAATTACATTTGTTACCTAATGAACATCAGATATATTAATTATTTTTAAGTTAAAATAATTATATATAAAGAGTTTATTTCCTAAATAAATCATAAAATCATTCATAAATTTTGCCAAATTATACTCATTTTTATAGAATTTCATATTATATACTTCAATTTTCAAATTAAAAAATCAACTTAATGGATGCATAATATAAATATTTAAACATATAAACATTAAATAACTTATTATAAATACTTTTTTACTTTTAAATTTTTTTTTACCATGATATAGCATCGTGTATGAAGGATCCATCGACTTCATCGACGGGAACTTGACTGGCCATCTTTAGAGGGGTCTCCTCTCCCAATCACGTTTTTTTTCAACCACAGGGCTCGTACGCGAGGCCTTGCTAAGGAAACCGAATCCAATTCCACTTGGGCTAACGTAATGTTGGTTTACTTTTAAATAATTCAATGATGTTAAGTCAATAATTAATTAATAATGAAATATGAGATGCCAGTAGGGGTGGGAATATGCTAGGCTGAGCCAGGCCCTGACAAGCCTGAGCTTGGTCTGCGTTACAATCTCGATGCCTGAGCCTGACCTATTAGCCTGATATAGACCAATTTTTAAGGTATGAGCCTGGCCTATTTTAAAGTCTGACCTGACCTGAAAGTCTATTTAAAGCCTACTTATCAACAATTCCTTTTAAATATGCATCCACCTATAAATAGGTCATATGCATTCACTTGTAAATATGCTCGTAGGCATATAATGATAAAGAAGTTAGTAGACCTATATTAATAATTAAGTCACTAGGCATTCAAAAATAAATAGGCAAGTAGACAACTACATGGCCAGTAGGTCTTTACTTTCAAATATTATAAATAATGTAAATGATATATCATAGTATTATAATATATTATATTATATGATACATATATGTTTATGTGTATGTATGTGTTAAATAGATCAGCCTGATAGGCCTAAAAGGATTTTTACAGAATAGGTTAGGCCAAACTATACCTTAAATAGGCTAAGTCATAGGCCCCCTACGAGCGGTCTGCCCAATTTCCATCACTAGATTCCAATAAAAAAATGAAATATGAGATGAAATTTAATTTAAGTTTACGGTTTTTTTATTTTAATAAACTTAAAAATGAAATGTTGTTGTCGGTTGTTTTTTACAATGGTGGTCCGAATTATTCCTTATAACAATTTATTCCTTATAATTAGAATTTAGGTTTAATTGCACTTTTGATTCCCTAACTACTGGACATTTGCGATTTTGGTCTTTATAGTTTTTTGTCCCACTTGTTTCCCTATTTTTCAACATAGAGGAATCATTTTTTTAATCACATAGAACTTCTAGTCGAGCTTATATGTTAAAAGACCTTGCGGTTGAACAAAAAGATCCCATAAATGAAGAACGAAACCAACAAATGATAGAGATAAATCATTGAATCATGTTGGAGAGGAAAAGATAGAGGAGGAAGAAGCTCTACTTGAGGTTCTATGTGCTTAGAATAGTAATTCCTCTGTATTGATCATTGAAAAAACTAACGAACATTAGACAGAATGATTGAATTTACAATATTAAAAAAATAATGGACCAATATTTTTATAAACAAAAAATTATCGACACCAAAATCACACACCACCGACGATAGAGTGGGCAAAAGTTCCAATAAGCCTAGAATTTAATAGTAAAGCGTGTGGGCCGGGGGTTTGGCTATCATTTAATAGTAAAGTGAGTGTGACACCTTCAGGCCCCATTGGTTTGGCTATCATTTAAATGAAAAATGGTTACTGACTTACTGAACAACATTTGTTCATACACTTTATATCAAAGAAAACATTCGTTCATACACCGTAACGTATTTCACAACAAGGTACGTGTTGGGCTTTTAGGAATATGAAAAGAGGTAGGTCAGAGGGAAAAAAATATAAATAAGTTATTTTTTGACAAAAAAATATAAATAAGTTTGTTTACGTATATTCATATAATGTTGATATTCATAGTTATACAAATTGCATGCCATCTCTGTTTTTTTTCTTTTTTTAAAAAAGATACAAATAATAAATTTTTTGATTTTTTAACCAATATGTTAGCAAGACTCTTTTTAAAATAGTTCTCCTTATGGTTAACATTATTAAATTGGTTAAAGTGAATAATTTTGTTAAAAGTTTATCCTATGAGTTATCCAAATTGTTAAGATTATTAAATCTGAAATATATGATTGATTATAAGTAAAAAAAATAATAAGTACAAAATTCCCAATTTTCTTACAAAGAACTTTTAAAAACGAAAAAAATGCACCCCAAAAAATATACAGTAAAAGAAAGAAGAAAAAAATATAAGGAAATGGAGTATCTATAATCTGTGTTACGATGCCGTTTTAGTGGTAACGAGGGATCACCGTCGCAGTAGCTTGTCACGTGTACAGTGTACTCATTCATCGCCGCCACCGTTTTATCGTTTTGTAATACGAGCGCCACGTCATCACACTCTGAGTCAACTCACCAACTCACTGAGTCTCCTCTCGTCCTCCTCGCTCTACGTCTAACTCCGCCGCGGAGCTGCACCCTGTCCCACAACCCGACGACGTTTTCCTCTCTCTACTCAAAATTCTCTTCAATGACAGCATGCGACTCATCGGCGAACGAAACGACGGCGATTCATAACCCGCCTCGTCCCCCAAGCTCTCGCTCCTTACCGTCACACCCACAAACGACGACGACTTCTCAACGGAGGACGAAGTAGAAGAAACCGCCGGTTCGGTCCGGTTCACCTCCTCCCCTGATCCCATTCCAGAACCGGAGCCCGGTTCGGGTTCAGGCACACTAACTGCCACTTCGGGTCGGGTCTCTCCAGCGGGTGATGGATCCACGGGGGACCTGCAAAGCGGGCAGGTGGAGTGAGACTGAAACCACATGTCGATGCAGTCAATATGGAAGCTGTGGTTACATTTGGGTAATACCCGACCCGTTTCCCCGTCCACGAATTCCGACAAACAAACGGCGCATTCCACCGGGTCCGGGTGGGTCTTGTCGGAGAAGGCAAAGACGGGGAGCGAGGCGATCACGGAGGCGTCGAGACCGCGTGAGGCCGCCGCGAGGGAGGGGTCGACGTAGAAGACGAGGTTGACGCGACGGCTGTGGCGGTTGCGGCGGAGGTATTGGCGGCGGCGAGCGCGTAGAAGGTACCAGCGGACATATGCGTGGAGGAAAAGCATTATGATGATAACGATGAAGAGAATGACAACGGCGGTGAGCATGATCTTGCCTCTGAACCCATAGTTCTTGGCCTTGCCATTGAGATCAACGTCGTCCATAATCGATTTGAGTTGTGTGTCTGCGAGGTAGACTGAGAAACACTAACGTTGTTGAAGGTTTCTTTGAATGTTCGGAGTGAGGAGGTTCAGTTGAGGGTGTAATGTTATTTATTTGCATTTGCTGCTGTTACTGTCTTCCACTTCCTAACTCTTTGTTCGGGGAAACGGATGAAGCCACTGTTGACGCGGTTTTGTTAAAATGACCTATCTGCCCTTTGCTATCAAATTATGGAAATGAAATCTTGTGATTGTTTTGTGTAATTTTCCAGCATGAAATGTTGGGGAAATTGGGTCGCAGTTTCGTGTTGTTAGTCCCACACAGTTCTACAGTTCACATATGAAACTGCGGAATTGGGTGCCTATGACATTGGTCAACATGCTTTGCTTATCACAAATGATATCCCGGATTATACGTTTACATCTGAATGCCACTATTGGCTTCCACGCTGACCAAAACTCATTCATCCTCTTAGCAATGAAGTCATATTTCAAACTGTTTCCTTGATTTTTCTTTTCATTTTTCATAGGCAAAGTAAAGAATGTATGTATTATAAGTGAGCATGAGACATACTCAACCCAAATATAAATGAAGAAAGAAATTATATTTAGTGTGTGTTTGGATGTGATATTTTAAAATTCCAGGGAATTTGAAATATAAGGTAATTGAATTGTTTCAGTTAAATTATTTTCATTTTAAAAATACTTTGTTTGGATAGAGTAATTCAAATAACTTATATTTCAAATTTTTTGTTTGGATAAAGCAATTTAATTATCTTCAATTACAAAAATTTTATTTTTGAATATTTATTTAAAAAATTGGATTTTCAATATAAAATGTGACAAATGAATAAACAATAACCAATTTTTAAATAATGAAAATTTAAAGTAATCTAAAATAATAATAATATTAAACAATTTGCAAAAATATGATTAATTATATCATTTTTACTAACTTCTTCACGTGGACCATAATTTGGCAAACAAAATTGATTTATAAAAAATGGTAGAAAAAATGTAAAGAACGTTGCTATCTAATCTCGTCTAGAAGCTACAAATAGTCAAAAACCAACAAGTTCTTTTGATAATTTTTTTGCATTGCAACAACATGATAGTGATACAATACCAGCAAAGTTCTACAGTTGAGTTGAGATTATATGAAGTACAAAAGAGTGGCAAGTTTAGCATGAAAAGATATTATTCTGCTCTACTTTACTTCATTCATTGTTCTTCAATCTTATCGGATAGAAGACCAACTTATGAACATGAAATAGATATAATGAGTCGTTTCTTCTTTGTTTAATACTTTCCATGTCACTGCTCTCTCATAGGAGACCGGTCTCCCCATGCTGGACAAACAAATATCACCTTAAATACACAAAATCCAAAATTAGTTACTAACATTAGTTTCTAAGTATAATATATATTTCATATGCATCAAATGCAATAGAATTACAAAAGTAATGCAGGCATTATACATACTTTTCTTTCTTTATAAAACAGCCATATCAATTTTTCAAAGGCATTTTGTATTCTAAATTAGATTTTAAAGTTTGGGTTGACAAAGCTCATATAACATACAAGTTTACCTCCATAGGAGAATGAAAATGTGAGACTTGTGGGTTTCATTTAGTGGCTTGGCATCTTTGTCATAGGAATTCGCTAGCATTGAGACCATCCTACGAAGCAAATTCCTTTTGAATAGGAATATAGTGGAAACTCGTCTCCTTTCAAAGTATTCCACTATCTCCTTTTGATGCTCAATAGCCAACTGACTAATTAACCTAATGTGATAATATGTACCCTATAATAATCAAATTAAGAAATGATCTTCGATGGATCAAGGAACTGTGAAACTTCAACTTGCCCAGAGTATTTTTATTTGGTAATATGTTACTTTCACTTACTTGATTAAGCATTCACTTGAAGCCAGTAGCAGAGCACTCTTTCTTGGAAGCATTAATGAACCAATCAAGATAATACACTTTATCCGTTGTCTTCAAAATTGAAGATACATTCTCCCTTCTTTTTCCTACTGAATAACTTAGATGGTATGTCCAACAATGGCCCCTGCTACCACTACCAGAGCATTTTTGTGTGGCCAGCTGCAGAATGAAATTAGAGGCCATGAAAACCACATCAGGATTTCAACACTTAGTCTAATAGAATAAATGTTTTTAACCATCAAAGTTGGATTAAGATCCTGTCATATTCAAGTTGGATAAGTGTTAACGTTGGTTTTTGGTTTTTGACCGAATTTCCTTCATTACAAATAATTAGAGATCAAATGAGTGTGGGACCTACAAGTTATGCGATAATCTCGTCAAAAATAGGTATGAACTGTCTGCCAAGTATGAATTTGATAAGTTAGTCAAATCTAGTAATATGCTGGCAGGGATTTTAAGTTATGACAAGTATATAAGTTTGAAAAATGGTGTACATATTATTGTTAATAATGAAACTTGACAACGAAACTGTTTATATTTGAAAAGGTAAATTTGAAATTTAAAAGAAGAAAGTAATTTATATGTAGAAAATAACTTCCTGATTGTCCTGAGTTTACCATGAAAAAGAAACACAATTTTAAAAAGAAAGTTAAGTAAAGTAGGATCTAAGTGATACAACTTTCAAGAAGTAAATGAATTTAAAATAAGAACATAAGAGAAATGCTGGAAATAAGTAAGAATAAATGAAGAACTTGAATAAAAGAGATGAAAAATGGCATTGAATTTTGCCATAGTAATGAAATAAGAAGGATGGAAGGAATACTTGAATGTAATCCGTCAATCTGCTGTGTGATCGAGATATGTAGGATGTGTATCAAGTAACCGACCTCGTTTATATTATGTTTACAAATATTTATAGACAAATAAAGTAACTACTCATTGCTAACTTCCTATCTTAATGACTGTCACGTATCTTGGCAGTTTTCTAAACTTTAAATCTAAACTGCTTTGTCAAACAATTCTGATAACTGCCTCAGTTTCTTGAACTGCTTTGTGTCAACTTAATTGTCTTTGACGGTTTGGCTGATTGACAACTTATATTGATAGTCATTCGTCGGATTGGGGACTTAACCGATTCCTTGATTTTTCTTCTTCTTTCGTCGAACTATGTTTTCTCTTCAACCAAATATTTTCAATACTTAGAAAATTTTAGTTATTACTTTGATCCCTTCTTCAGCCTGTCGAGAAAACATCCGTCAAAAATTCAAAATCTCACCCTTAACAGATGCCCCCCCAAGTTTTACTTTTCGACGGTCTTGTCCGAAAGAATAACAGAATTTGAATTTTCAAATCCTCAAACAGATTTTTAATTTTAGGTTTAACTTCAGTAATCAAATCTTATCAACTTAATCATATCCCTATTTGATAGGGATATTCATAACGTTGTAGCTATCTTGGAAGTTAAACCACCAACCCCCACTTTATTTAAATTTTTATCACATCACCGCTCAGTCTTCTTCTTCATCTACTCGCTTCTTTTCTCTGCGAAAATTTTTCTCTTTTGCAAAGTTGCTTCATTCTTCATTATTCTGCTAAGTGCTCATGGCGACTTCTTCCAAAACTTCTGCTTCAGCACCTCAATCCTCGGTGGCTGCTCCTAGGGTGGTGGTTCAGGACCCACTTTTGGATAAATTAGAGCTATGGCAAAATTCTAAGGTAATTTATCCTGTTGATTACTCTTCCATTTCTCTGAACCCACCTGCTGCGTTCTTGGGTTCCCTTATTTCCCAGAACGAAATTCCTGATAATATGAGGGGTTCCTTTCCTTACAATAACCCTGATGAAGCTATCTTAGCCTCTTTATCTTCACTTCCTATTCAAACATTTAAAAAAGGCGATAGGATTTTTAGGATGCCCCCTGCTACCAGATTTGATGCCTACATTGGTTGGCTTGACCGTGTCCAAGCCCAGAAACGTGAGGTATGGAAAGAAGCTGGAATCTTTGAATTTATCTAACTTTCCCGTCATCTTAAACTGGTAGACTTTTCTTTAATTGGGGCATCAGCCTTCTTCTGGAATAAAACTACCAACAATTTCCATTTCCTATATGGAATGATGGGTCCAACCCTTTTCGACATGTCAGCCATTACAGGTCTTCGTCCGGATGGCCCTTCCATGCATACTCGTGTCGAGGTTAAGAGACAAATTGATGTCTATGTCCCGAGATGTTCATTTTCTAAATATGTCACAGATTTCAAAGGTAAAGAAAACGAACCGGTGACAGACACTGAGCATGTAGCCTTTTTATTCCTTTGGCTACGTGCTTATGTATTTTGTAGTAAATCTGCCACTTTGATTGCATCTTGTGTTCCTCTTGCTAACCTTCTTGCTACTGGCAAGAGGACAGCCTTAGACCAGTGTGTTCTGGTCAATCTTTACGATAGCATGAGTATGTTGGTTGACACTGTCAGATTAAAAAAGAAAACTAACATAGGAGGCCCTCTTTGGCTTCTCTAATTGTGGCTTCATGTCGTCTTAGAGCGTCGCCTTTCTTACAAGGCTCCTGCATAATTGTCAATAGACACTTATGGTTCTTATCTTCGCTATGTTTCCGCTGAGTCTTTGTCAAAAGATGAAACTGTCAATTTCAAATTTTATTTCAAAATTTTTCATTCTCTTTCGTCGACTTCTTCAAAAATCAATTTCACCCCTTTTGTTGACCAAAAATATGGTCCGGAGTGGTTTACTAAGCTGAGTACTACTGTGTCCAAATCCAGTGAATCAATTTGGGCCAATTTTCTCTGTCAAAGAGTTATTTTTGTTGACGGTCCTGATTTTAAAACCCATCGAATCTATCTCCATTTACCCAATACCACGGCTTGTCATCTTGGTTTCTGTCAATCTATCCCTGCTCCTTACTCATTAGACCCGGATGAGCACTTCATTGATGCCAAGGTTCCAATATACAAAGATATCGTGGCCATCAGTGACAAAGATAGAGCTCACAGGGCCTCTTTACAACTTGTCCCATTTTCTACTTTCCATGGAGCAACTCAAAGTTTTATTGACTGGTGGGATGGCTATTACTCCAATTATCATCCAAGTCTAAAAGTTTGCTTGAGTCGCATTACAGATGCTGCTGGTAATGGTGATGATTCTTCTGTGCAGGAACAAGACCCAGCATCAAAAACTCAAGGTGAACTTCGGAAAGAAATTCAAGCCTTTGAGAAATTTTACAAAATCAAGTGGAATCCCACGAGACCACATGACATGGTTCGTCATATCAACAGTGTTTTAGTTAATGCCAAAAGGACGCACGGTGATAAGGAATCCGAAAGACTTGCCAAATATTGGAAAATTCCAAATATGACCAAAGAATATTTTGACAGTTTAAAAGCTCATTTTCTTGATCCTGTGCCCATTCCTTGTGCTCCTTTTGGTATAGCTGATTCACACCCAGGGAAGCCGACGAAGGGAGGTAACTTCATTTTTCTAGAGAGCGTAAGTGCTTACGTTGATCCCTTTGAAAAACCAAATTCAGTTACCTTCGCTCGTCGGTTTCTTCAACTGAATGACGACTTTTTATACCTTTCACGCATGTTAACTTACAACCTAGGTACTTATTTGTCAATTACGTATTAAGGTGTCTTCTATTGTCCACTGACGATCCACTTATTTATGTTTTCTTTGACAGTTATCCCTCTTGACAAACCTCTTCCTGGCAAATCTAAAGCTGTCATATCAGCAGGAGAGATGTTTGAAGATGATTCGGATGAGGAGGAAGATTTGATCCCTGCGAAGATGATGAGTGTGATTTCACATCATCTTTGCCTATCATTTTGCATGCATTTTCATGTAGTTTAGGCATATTTAGTTTGATTTTTGGTTAATTTTCCTTTGGAACAGGTAAGGCGGTTTTGGTGGTGTTGTTTTGCAGAAATCAAGGGAAAAATGCTCAAGATCAACCATGATGGAGTTTGGATGAAAATAGGACTTGAAAAGTGAAGAAAATGAGCCAAACAGAGCCCATCACGGCCTAGCCGTGATGCCCATCACGGCCTAGCCGTGATGCCCATCACGGCCTAGCCGTGATGCCCATCACGGCCATGATCGAGCAAAACTGAAAAGGAAGAAAGGTCAAGTCGAGTCGCATCACGGCCTGGCCGTGATGTACATCACGGCCGTGACCAAAAACCCCCACAAGTCAGAATCCATCACGGCTTAGCCGTGATTCGTATCACGGGCTACAAAATGAAGGCTCGCATCGCGAGCCCACATTCGCGTCGCGAGAGACCTGAAGTTCATAGGATTGCCAGAAACAGAAGCCGTCACGGCCTGGCCGTGATGGCCATCACGGCCGTGACGCGCATTACTTGGACCTGAAGAAACCGAATTGGATCAGAATTTGAGTTAGATTGGGATTCTAACTTCCCAACTCTATAAATAAGGATCAGGCAGAGGCAGAAAGAGACTTACACACACATAGACTTTTGGCTACTACCTAGGCTACATTTTAGGATCTATCTTCTTCTTCCTCTCTTCTCTGATTTTGTATTTTCATGATGTTGTCAACCAAGCTTGTCATCTCCATGGCAAGGCTTGAGTAGTAGTTTAGTTTCTAGGGATTGGGGCTATGCCCGAGATTCGTTTATGATGTTGAATTTGATGTAATATCTTCGTTAATTTCGATTTTGCTTTAGATCTGATTTCTAGTGTTCTAATCACTCGTAAATTCGGCGGCCGCTTATTTGCGAGACGTAGATATTCTAAGGAGGAACCTAGCGGTGAACTTAGGTTTATTTGCATGACTTAGGCATTCTAAGGAGGAACCTAGCGGTGAACTTAGGTGTCGGATCTATAGAGTCAGCACCAATTCGGAGGATTGCCCTCGGAGGACCCGACTGATCACGTAGAAACATTCTTGGAGTTCACCGATGCAATTAGGATTCATGGTGCACCGGTCGATACTATTCGCTTAAGGTTATTCCCCTCATCTCTGACTGGAAAAGCAAAGGCTTGGCTAAAGCAAATGCCCGCCAACACCTTGTCTACTTGGGACCAACTGGAACAGGCGTTCTTAGAAAAATTCTTCCCTCCATCCAAGACGGCCTATATACGAACCCAGATCACCGGCTTCTTCCAAAAAGACGGAGAATCCTTATCGGAAGCTTGGGATCGCTACAAGGGACTGCTGGAGTCTTGCCCACACCATGGACTCGAGAGGTGGTTACTAGTGCACACCTTCTACAATGGATTGGATTACTCTTCGAAGGTGTCACTTGATTCTGCAGCTGGTGGAGCATTTATGAATAGGCCACTGACTGAGGCATTCAACATCATTGAAAACGTGGCCACCAACTACCACCAATGGGGTTCAGAAAGAGGTAACAACCCGAACAAGATTTCGGGGGGTAAGTTTGAAGTTAATAGCACTGATCTTATAATGTCAAAAATAGACTCACTGAATAAACGTTTTGATCGGTGATGAGTGTGATTCCACCTCATCTTTGTCCATCATTTTGCATGCATTTTCATGTAGTTTAGGCATATTTTTATTAGATTTTAGGTTAATTTTCCTTTGGAACGGGTAAGGCGGTTTTCGTGTGTTGTTTTGCAGATATCAAGGGTAAATTGCTCAAGATCAACCATGATGAAGTTTGGATGAAGATGAAGCTTTAAAACTGAAGAAAATGAGCCAAACAGAGCCCATCACGGCCTAGCCGTGATGCCCATCACGGCCATGATCGAGCAAAACTGAAAAAGAACAAAGGTCAAGTCGAGTCCGTCACGGCCTAGCCGTGATAGCCATCACTACCGTGACCCAAAACCACCACAAGTCGGTCGTCGCCGGGTCAGGCCATGATGGCCATCACGGCCGTGATGGCCGCCACGCCAGGCCGTGATGACCATCACGGCCATGACAGACCAACCAGTGAAGAATTTTCAAGGCAGAATCCGTCACGGCCAGGCCGTGATAGCCATCACGGCCGTGACGCCGTATTACTTGGCTCGAAGTAACAGAATTGGATCTAATTTGAGTTGGATTAGGACTCTAACTGCCCAATTCTATAAATAAGGGACCAGCAGAGGCGTAAAAACATCGACCTTTGGGGCTACTACTCTAGGCATAGATTTAGGATCTCTTTCTTCTTCTCCTTCTTCTCTTAGTTATTTTCATGTTATTTGTAATCATGCCTGTCATCTCCATGGCAAGGCGTGAGTAGTAGCATAGTTTCTAGGGATTAGGGCTCTGCCCAAGTTTGTTTATGATGTAAATTTGATGTAAACTCTTTGTTAATTACGATTTACTTTAGATCTGATTTCTAGTGTTTAATCAATCGTAAAATCGGCGACCGCTTATTTGCGTGACGTAGACGTTCTAAGGAGGAACCTAGCGGTGAACTTAGGATTTCTAGTGTGTTTCACACGTAAAGTTCGGCGGCCGCTTATCAGCGAGACGTAGATATTCTAAGGAGGAACCTAGCGGTGAACTTAGGTTATTTGCATGACTTAGACATTCTAGGGAGGAACCTAGCGGTGAACCTAGGTGTCGGATCTATAGAGTCAGACTTGGGACTGAAATCACGAGAGTTAGAAGCCATCCCTCGAGGATCAACGAGTTGTCACGAAACGCAAAGGGTTCAATATGGGATCGACTACCACGAGAGTAGGGGTCGGGTCAATTGGGCACGGCTTTTGTAACCCGAGAGGGAGCTTAAGCTATCAGAGGATAAACTCGCCTTCAAGGCAATTTCGCTAATTAACAAGGGTAATCAACTTCATAACGTAAACGATCTTGTGGTAACCTAAATCCCTAGGAACCCATTTAGATCTGAAAAATCAAAAAGATTTGTTTTCTGTTTTGTTTGATTCTGTTTTATCTCTTAAATTCAAATTCAAAAACCATTTCAAAAATATAAAAATCTTTTTAAACAGTCCAGATCTAATCGATTTGATAATTAGTTGCGATTCGAGAACACAGTCTCTGTGGGATCGATATCTTTATTACTTGGCGACGATCCAAAGACACTTGCCGGAATCGCACGTGCATTCGCACGCTATCAAGTTTTTGGCGCCGTTGTTGGGATCAGTGCTTTTTCGAATCTCAATTCAAATTTTGAATTGATTTTTCTGGACCTTTTCTTTTTGTTTGATTTTTATTTCTGAAATTTAAAAAAAAAATCAAAAATAAAAAAAAAATTTCTTTTCCTTCTATTGTATCCATCTCTCTGTGTGTTATATGCAAAGATCCCTAAGTCTTGGGAGCCTTAGTGAGATTGATCCGGAGATCGAGAGGACCTTCCACCGACGTAGAAGACTACAAAGAGAGGAAGAAAGGTTGAGTCCCTTTCCATTCATGGCGAATCAACCGGATACAAAGCCTTTGAAGGACTACGCAGCCCCAAATGCGAGAGGCTTGCGAACTGGGATTGCAAGGCCAGAGATTGAGGCGGAAAACTATACCATACCGCCCATGCTAATCAACATGATTAGGCAACATCAATTCGGAGGATTGCCTTCGGAGGACCCGACCGATCATATAGAAACATTCTTAGAGTTCACCGATGCAATCAGGATTAATGGAGCCTCAGTCGATGTTGTGCGTTTGAGATTGTTCCCCTCATCTCTCACTTGGAAAGGCGAAGGCCTGGCTTAAGCAAATCCCCGCTAACACTTTGACCACTTGGGACCAATTGGAGCAGGCGTTCTTGGAGAAATTCTTCCCTCCATCCAAGACGGCCTACATAAGAACCCCAGATCACCGGCTTCTTCCGTAAAGACGGAGAATCATTATCGGAAGCCCGGGATCGTTACAAGGGACTGCTGGAGTCGTGCCCACATCACGGACTCGAGAGGTGGTTAATAGTGCACACCTTCTATAACGGATTGGACTACTCTTCAAGGTGTCACTAGATTCTGCAATCGGTGGAGCGTTTATGAATAGGCCTCTCACCGAGGCATTCAACATCATCGAGAATGTCGCCACCAACTACCACCAATGGGGATCCGAAAGAGGTAATAACCCGAACAAGATTTCTGGGGTAAGTTTGAGGTAAATAGCACAGATCTTATTATGTCAAAGATAGACTCACTTAATAAACGTTTTGATCGGCTGGAAAGAGCTAATGTGAGTGCATTAGGTGCTACTAACCTTGTTTGTGAGATTTGTGGAATGCAGGGGACATGACATGATGGGATGCCCACATGGATCCTAAGGCGCTCGGGTGAACAAGTGAACTCTTGTAACAACTACTATGACACGAACCCGAAGCTGCCCAACTATGCTCCCCCAAATCCCTACAACCAAAGAAGGAACAACCCTTACCTCTCCTACGGCAACTACAGAGAACACGCTCAACCATGAGTTCCAAGAAGGTCAAGGTAATAAGAGAACCACACCGGGTACCCTCGGTACAAAGATCTAAACTCGAGACTTTATTTGAAAGTTTTGTCGAAACTCGAGACAAAACAGAATGAGGAGTTTAGACAACAAGGAAGGGCAGTGAGTGAGGCAATAAAGGATCTAGCATCTAAGGTAGACAACTTAGCAACTCATAACAAGATGCTAGAAACCCGATTGCCCGAACAAGCCAAAGCACGTACTCGAGACCTAAGGGTGCATTCCCGGGGCAACCCAAAGCAAATCCCAATGAGCATTGCAATGTCATACACTTGAGGGATGATAAGCTTGGGGTGGGGGTAGCTGAAATGGACGTGGAACCGGAGGAGGACACGAACGAAAAAGAAGAGCCAGAACCGAAATATGTCCCTCCACCACCGTACCAACCCCCGATACCTTTCCCACAGAGGTTGGTCAGGAAAAAGCAAGTAGATGTAGAGACTAAAATGCCTACTAAACTGAAAGACTCAGGTAGTTTCTCCATCGCTTGCTCGATTGAACAAGTGCAAATTGACCAAGCCTTATGTGACCTAGGGGCTAGTGCGAGCTTGATGTCCCTCACTATCATGGAAAGGTTGGGAAGCAAAGAGTTGAGACCATTCAAATTCCCCTTACAAATTGCGGATGGCTCAACTAGGACTCCTCTAGGCATACTAGAGAATGTTCCAGTAAAGGTAGGGAAAATTCTCATCCCTACCGACTTCCTGGTATTGGACATGAAAGGGAATTCTAAATTCCCCATCATTTTAGGAAGGCCATTCTTGGCAACCGCTGGAGCATTAATAGACGTAAGGAATGGCAAACTCTCTCTAAATGTAGAGGAAGGTAGGGTAAATTTTCAGTTGATTAACTCTTGTAACAACCCTCCTTTTGAGAGCCATGTGTGCAGAATTGATGTAACGTCTCCAGCGGTAGAGAAAGAACTTAGCATGGAAGCAACCCCAAAGATATGCATGGTTGGAGATGCACCCAGTGGTGAAGTTGGAATTGTTGTCCATGCAGAAACAATACTTCCACGGGAGGAAGGAAGGCTAGGAAGCTCCGAGAGAAAAGAGCAAAGCGGAAGCATTCATCGGCCGTATGAGCAGAAAACGGCTATTTGAAGGAGCTCCATGGAAAAGAAGTGTTCCTGCACTTCTACGCCCAGCCGACCCCTGGTGACTTGAGGAAGTATGGTCAAGCTTAAGACCATAAATAAGCGCTTCTTGGGAGGCAACCCAAGTTTTCTTTCCTTTTTCCTTTTGTTTTTGATTTAACTTCTTGAATAATTTGAGAAGATCAAGAGGCAAAAATATCATTAATAAGTTTGTCTAGTGTTTTCAGGTTGAGAAAGAGAAGAAGAGCATAAAAAAATAAAGTCGAGGCCATCACGCCCGGCCGTGACAAAGGGTCACGGCCGTGATGAACTAAACAAGAGCACAGAGAGCATCACGGCCTGGCCGTGACAACCATCACGGGCGTGATGAGTAGGATGCCAAGATCGAGAGAGCATCACGGCCTAGCCGTGATGTAGATCACTACCGTGACAGGGGCAACTCCTAAGGATCGAAAACGATCACGGCCTGCCCGTGATAAGCCTCACGGCCGTGATACAATTTCTACCCAAGTTTTGACTGGAATGTGAAGCCAACACCCGCTACCGACTCCTGGTAAGTTGTTCCATTTTTCTCCTTCTCTCCGACTTGATTATTTACATTGGAGACAATGTAAGTAATCAAGCTTAGGGTGGGGGTATTTATTTTTGCATTTGCATTGTTGCATTCATGTTGCACTCACATAGGCTTAGATTGGTATGATCACATTCTCTAGATTTCCCTCACTTAGAACATGCATCCGATTGTAAAAACTTGGAGCCAAATGAATTGAGATAGTGAATTTTGAACCCAATTTTTCATTATTCTTGTGATATGGCTAAAAATAAAAATTCTTGAGATAATCATTTGATAGTTGATAATTAGCATGTGGTTCCTTAAACTTGTGTACCTCACTGATTTTTGAACTACTAAATGTAAGATTTTGAGCCAAAAGGGGTATTCACTAAATCTACCCCATTTCTTGTGCTAGAGTGTTGTAATTCCTCATGGACTGTATTTTCTAGAACTTGACTTGAAACCATTTCAAAACTTAAAAATTTCTGAAAACATTTTTGGAAATGATTGAGGCACTAGGTATTTTTCCGGCCTCCCGAGCTTTGAATGATAAATGCTACCCCTTAGTTGCCCAATTTTGAGCCTAAAGAAAAAAATACTTTTCTTGGTACCTTGAATTAATTTGATAAATAGTGCTTGGTATGGCACCTTTTAAAGTATTACAAAAAGGGCAAAATGGTAGTTGGAAAAAGTATGGGATGAAAAAGCTAGAAAGTAATTTCTCTTGAGCTATAAATCTCCCCTTCTCCAAACAAATAAAAATGAAATAAACAAAGAAAAAAAATGGAGAAGGGGATGACAAAGAAAGTGAGAAATGAAAAGAAAAAGAAAAAAAAATTAAATGAAGGAAGAAAGGTGGAAAAGTAAACCAAGGCCCAAAAAGGGGTATTTTAGAAGGTGTCATGCTTTGTAATGTTTGATAATCTGTCTAGCCTTCTTGAAATTCCCTTTCCTTGATTTTCCCACCTTACAATAAATCCCATGGCCACATTACAACCAAAGGAAAAGACCTCTTGATTCTTAAGTGTTTTCATTAATAAAGTGGAGATTTGGTTAATGGTCAAGCCTATGGTAAAATACTTTCCTTGAGGAAATGGAGTGAATTGTCATAAACCCTAAAACACTTGAGTGAGGTGAGATGAGTGCCCAAATCAGTGAGGACATGAACTTGAAAAAAAAAAAAAAACCTAAGCTTCTAATTGGACTAGAAATTGATTATCTCTTGAGTGCTTATTAAAAATGCCTATTACTTGGATTAGCTTCTAGGGTTCTTGGTTCACTATCCATGCTTTGAATGATTTATATCTTATGGCTCGAGTAATTGCTTGAGGACAAGCAAAGTTTTAAGCTTGGGGTGATTTGATGAGTGTGATTCCACCTCATCTTTGTCCATCATTTTGCATGCATTTTCATGTAGTTTAGGCATATTTTTATTAGATTTTAGGTTAATTTTCCTTTGGAACGGGTAAGGCGGTTTTCGGGTGTTGTTTTGCAGATATCAAGGGTAAATTGCTCAAGATCAACCATGATGAAGTTTGGATGAAGATGGAGCTTTAAAACTGAAGAAAATGAGCCAAACAGAGCCCATCACGGCCTAGCCGTGATGCCCATCACGGCCATGATCGAGCAAAACTGAAAAAGAACAAAGGTCAAGTCGAGTTCTGTCATCACGGCCTAGCCGTGAGAGCCATCACGGCCGTGACCCAACCCCACCACACGTCAGACGCTGTCAGGGCCAGGCCATGATGGCCATCACGGCCGTGATGGCCGTCACGGCCAGGCCGTGATGAGCATCACGGCCATGACAGACCAACCCGTGAAGAATTTTCAAGGCAGAATCCGTCACGGCCAGGCCGTGATAGCCATCACGGCCGTGACGCGTATTACTTGGCTCAGAAGTAACAGAATTGGATCTAATTTGAGTTGGATTAGGACTCTAACTGCCCAATTCTATAAATAAGGGACCAGCAGAGGCGTAAAACATCAGACCTTTGGGGCTACTACTCTAGGCATAGATTTAGGATCTCTTTCTTCTTCTCCTTCTTCTCTTAGTTATTTTCATGTTATTTGTAATCATGCCTGTCATCTCCATGGCAAGGCGTGAGTAGTAGCATAGTTTCTAGGGATTAGGGCTCTGCCCAAGTTTGTTTATGATGTAAATTTGATGTAAACTCTTTGTTAATTACGATTTACTTTAGATATGATTTCTAGTGTTTAATCAATCGTAAAATCGGCGACCGCTTATTTGCGTGACGTAGACGTTCTAAGGAGGAACCTAGCGGTGAACTTAGGATTTCTAGTGTGTTTCACACGTAAAGTTCGGCGGCCGCTTATCAGCGAGACGTAGATATTCTAAAGAGGAACCTAGCGGTGAACTTAGGTTATTTGCATGACTTAGACATTCTAGGGAGGAACCTAGCGGTGAACCTAGGTGTCGGATCTATAGAGTCAGACTTGGGACTGAAATCACGAGAGTTAGAAGCCGTCCCTCGAGGATCAATGAGTTGTCACGAAACGCAAAGGGTTCAATATGGGATCGACTACCACGAGAGTAGGGGTCGGGTCAATTGGGCACGGCTTTTGTAACCCGAGAGGGAGCTTAAGCTATCAGAGGATAAACTCGCCTTCAAGGCAATTTCGCTAATTAACAAGGGTAATCAACTTCATAACGTAAACGATCTTGTGGTAACCTAAATCCCTAGGAACCCATTTAGATCTGAAAAATCAAAAAGATTTGTTTTCTGTTTTGTTTGATTCTGTTTTATCTCTTAAATTCAAATTCAAAAACCATTTCAAAAATATAAAAATCTTTTTAAACAGTCCAGATCTAATCGATTTGATAATTAGTTGCGATTCGAGAACACAGTCTCTGTGGGATCGATATCTTTTATTACTTGGCGACGATTCGGTACACTTGCCGGAATTGCACGTGCATTCGCACGCTATCAATCGGCTTGAAAGGGCTAATGTGAGTGCAATAGGTTCTACTAACATTGTTTGTGAGATTTGTGGAATGCAGGGACACGACATCATGGAGTGCCCACGTGGAATTGCTCATGGATCCGGCGCTTCGGGGGAACAAGTGAACGCTTGTCACAACTTCTACGACACAAACCCGAAGCTGCCCAATTATGCTCCCCCAAATCCCTACAACCAAAGGAAGAACAACCCTTACCTCTCCTACGGCAACTACAACAATACTTTGAACCACGAGTTCCAAGAGGGCCAAGGAAATAGGAAACCCACACCGGGGTATCCTCAAGCACAGCAGTCTAAACTCGAGTCTTTATTGGAAAGTTTTGTTGAAACTCAAACAAAACAAAATGAGGAGTTTAGACAACAAGGCAGGGCAGTAAACGAGGCAATAAAAGAGCTAGCATCCAAGGTAGACAACTTAGCCATCCACAACAAGATGCTAGAAACACAAATTGCCCAACAAGCCAGCACCTACACTAGACCTAAGGGTACATTCCCGGGTCAACCCGAAGCTAATCCCATTGAGCATTGTAATGCCATACACTTGAGGGATGATAAGCTTGGGGTGGGGGAAAAGGACGTGGAACCGGAGGAGGACATGAGCGAAGATGAAGAGCCAGGACCAAAGTATGTCCCTCCACCACCGTACCAACCCCCGATACATTTCCCACAAAGGTTGGTCAAGAGAAAGCAAGTGGAAGAAGAAACTAAGAGCTTAACTGAGGAGCCAATTGTCATGAAAAAATCTAATATGCCTCCTAAACTGAAAGACCCAGGTAGCTTCTCTATCGCTTGCTCAATTGAACAAGTGCAAATAGACCAAGCCGTATGTGACTTAGGGGCTAGTGCGAGCTTGATGCCCCTCATTATCATGGAAAGGTTGGGAAGCAAAGAGTTGAGACCATTCAAATTCTCCTTACAATTTGCGGATGGCTCAACTAGGACTCCTCTAGGCATACTAGAGAATGTTCCTATAAAGGTAGGGAAACTCTTCATCCCTACCGATTTCTTGGTATTGGACATGAAAGGGAATTCTGAACTGCCCATCATTTTAGGAAGGCCATTCTTGGCCACCGCTGGAGCAGTAATAGACGTAAGGAATGGTAAACTCTCTCTAAATGTAGAGGAAGGTAGGGTAGATTTTCAATTGACTAACTCTTATAACAACCCTCCTTTTGAGAGCCATGTGTGCATGATCGATTTAATGTCTCCAGTGGAAAAGAAAGAGCTTAGCGTGGAAGCAACTCCGAAAATATGCATGGCCGATAATGCACCCTATGGTGACGAAGTTGGAGTTGCTGTTCATGCGGAAACAGAACTTCAGCCGGAAGGAAGGAAGGCTAGGAAGCTCCGAGAGAAAAGAGCGAAGCGGAAGCGTTATTGGCCTTATGAGCATAAACGGCTTTTCGAAGGAGTTCCATGGAAGGGAAGTGTTCCTGCACTTCTTTGCCCAATCGACCCCGGTTGATTGAAGGAAGTATGATCAAGCTTAAGACCGTAAATAAGCGCTTCTTGGGAGGCAACCCATGTTTTCTTTTCCTTTTCCTTTTGTTTTTGAATTTATCTCTTGAATAATTTGAGAAGATCAAGAGGCAAAAAAAATCATAAATTAATAGATTTGTGTAGTGTTTTCAGGTTGAGAAGGAAGGAAGAGCGGGCTGGGACTAATAAAGTCAGAAGCCATCACGGCCTGCCCGTGTTGAGCCTCACGGTCGTGATGCTATTTCCACCCAAGTTTTGACTGGAATGTGAGCCAACACCCGCTACCAACTTGGTAACTTGTTCCAATTTTTCTCCTCTCTCCGACTTGATTATTTACATTGGAGACAATGTAAGTGTTAAGCTTGGGGTAGGGGTATTTCTGCATTTGCATTGTTGCATTCATATTGCATTCTCATAGGCATAGTTTGGTATGATCACATTCTCTAGATTGCCCCTCACTTAGAATATGCATCCAATTGTGAGAACTTGGAGCCAAATGAATTGAGATAGTGAATTTTTGAACCCAATTTTTCTTATTATTCTTGTGACATGGCTAAAAATAAAAATCCTTGAGATAATCTTTTGATAGTTGATAATTAGCATGTGGTTCCTTAGATTTGTGTTTCTCACTGATTTTTGAACTACTAAATGTAAGATTTTGAGCCAAAAAGGGATACTCACTAAATCTACCCCATTCTTTGTGATATAGTGTTTAATTCCTCTTGGACTGTATTTTCTAGAACTTGACTTGAAACCATTTTGAAACTTGAAAATTTTTGAAAACATTTTTGAAAATGATTGAGGCACTAGGTATTTTTCCGGCCTTCTGAGCTTCGACTGATTAAATGCTACCCCTTAGTTACCCAATTTTGAGCCTAAAGATTAAAATACTTTTCTTGGTACCTTGAATTCCTTTGATGAATAATGCTTGGTATGGCACCTCTTTAAAGTATTACAAAAAAAGGGTAAAAAGGTAGTTTGAAAAAGTATGGGATGAGAAAGTTAGAAAATATTTCTCTTGAGTTAGAAAAATCTCCCCTTCTCCAAATAAATGAAATGAAATAAACACAAAAAAAAATGGAGAAGGGGATGACAAAAGAAAGTGAGAAATAAAAATAAAAAGAAAGAAAGAAAAAGGTAGAAAAGTAAATCAAAGCCCAAAAAAGGTATTTTAGAAGGTGTCATGCTTTGCAATGTTTGATAATTTGTCTAGCCTTCTTGAATTTCCCTTTTCTTGATTTTCCCACCTAACAGTAAATCCCATGGCCACATTACAACCAAAGTGAAAGACCTCTTGATTCTTATGTGTTTTCATTAATAAAGTAGAGATTTGGTTAATAGTCAAGCCTATGGTAGAATACTTTCCTTGAGGAAATTGAGCGAATTGTAATATACCCACTTGAGTAAGGTGAGATGAGTGCCCAAATCAGTGAGAATATGAATTTGAAGAACCTAAGCTTCTAATTGGACTTGAAATTGATTATCTCTTGGGGATTTATTGAATATGCCTATTACTTGGATTAGTTGCTAGGGTTCTGGGTTCACTATCCATGCTTTGAATGATTTATATCTTATGGCCTTGGTAATTGCTTGAGGACAAGCAAAATCTTAAGCTTGGGGTGATTTGATGAGTGTGATTTCACATCATCTTTGTTTATCATTTTGCATGCATTTTCATGTAGTTTAGGCATATTTAGTTTGATTTTTGGTTAATTTTCCTTTGGAACGGGTAAGGCGGTTTTGGTGGTGTTGTTTTGCAGAAATCAAGGGAAAAATGCTCAAGATCAACCATGATGGAGTTTGGATGAAAATAGGGCTTGAAAAGTGAAGAAAATGAGCCAAACAGAGCCCATCACGGCCTAGCCGTGATGCCCATCACGGCCATGATCGAGCAAAACTGAAAAGGAAGAAAGGCTGAAGTCAGAGTCTGTCACGGCCTGGCCGTGATGTACATCATGGCCGTGACCAAAAACCCCCACAAGTCAGAATCCATCACGGCTTAGCCGTGATTCGTATCACGGGCTACAAAATGAAGGCTCGCATCGCGAGCCCACATTCGCGTCGCGAGAGACCTGAAGTTCATAGGATTGCCAGAAACAGAAGCCGTCATGGCCTGGACGTGATGGCCATCACGGCCGTGACGCGCATTACTTGGACCTGAAGAAACCGAATTGGATCAGAATTTGAGTTAGATTGGGATTCTAACTTCCCAACTCTATATATAAGGACCAGGCAGAGGCAGAAAGAGACTTACACACACATAGACTTTTGGCTACTACTTAGGCTACATTTTAGGATCTATCTTCTTCTTCCTCTCTTCTCTGATTTTGTATTTTCATGATGTTGTCAACCAAGCTTGTCATCTCCATGGCAAGGCTTGAGTAGTAGTTTAGTTTCTAAGGATTGGGGCTATGCCCGAGATTCGTTTATGATGTTGAATTTGATGTAATATCTTCGTTAATTTCGATTTTGCTTTAGATCTGATTTCTAGTATTCTAATCACTCGTAAATTCGGCGGCCGCTTATTTGCGAGACGTAGATATTCTAAGGAGGAACCTAGCGGTGAACTTAGGTTTATTTGCATGACTTAGGCATTCTAAGGAGGAACCTAGTGGTGAACTTAGGTGTCGGATCTATAGAGTCAGACTTGGGACTGAAATCACGAGAGTTAGAAGCCGTCCCTCGAGGATCAACGAGTTGTCACGAAACACAAAGGGTCCAATCTGAGTTCGACTACCACGGGAGTAGGGGTTGGGTCAATTGGGCACGGTTTTTGTAACCCGAGAGGGAGCTTAAACTATTAGAGGATAAACTCGCCTTCAAGGCAATTTCGTTAATTAACAAGGGTAATCGACTTAGCAACGTAAACGATCTTGTTGGTAACCTAAATCCCTAGGAACCCATTTAGATCTGAAAAACCAAAAAGATTTGTTTTCTGTTTTATTCGATTCTGTTTTATCTATCTCTAAATTCAAAACCATTTCAAAATATAAAAATCCTTTTTACACAGTCCAGATTTACTCAATTTGATAATTAACTGCGATTCGGGATCACAGTCTCTGTGGGATCGATATCTTTTATTACTTGGCGACAATCCGGTACACTTGCCGGAACGCACGCGCGCATCGCGTCGCGCGCCTGTCAAAAGACCAAGCCTGCCAAGAAAGGATCAAAAGTTCCCGTGTCTAAGACAACAAAAGGGACAAGAAAGAGAAAAGAAAAAACTCTAATATCTGATTTACTTTCCAAGAAATCAAGATCTGTCAGGAGTTCTTCTATCTTAGCAGATTCTGATGCTGCCAAGACCTCATCCAAACCAAAAGACACCATTGTTGGTTCATGATGAGTGTGATTTCACCTCATTTTCCATGTACATTTATGCATGCATTTTCATATAGTTAGGCCATTTTAGTTTTATTTTGGTTAGTTTTTCCCTTGGAACGGATAAGGTGGTTTTGTGTGTTGTTTTGCAAGAATTTATTATTAAATGCCCAAGATTTAGCCATGATGAAGCTTGGATGAAGATAGAGCCTGAAAAGAGAAGAAAATGAGCCAAGCAGAGCCCATCACGGCCGTGATGGAGCAATAACCGAAGAGAAAGAAGCCAAAAGTCAGAAGCAGTCACGGCCTAGCCGTGATGGCTATCACGGCCGTGACCTGTCAGCTATACCAGACCCCCAAAAGTCAGAACTGGTCACGGCCTAGCCGTGATGCCCAACACGGCCGTGACCTGCTAGTTGGAACAGACAGAACCTATCACGGCCTAGCCGTGATGTCCATCACGACCGTGACAGACCAATTGGTGAAGGCAGAAATGATCACGACCTAGCCGTGATGAGCATCACGGCCGTGATGAATCAAAAAGTGAAGAGGCACCCAGGGCAGAACCCATCACGGTCGTGATGCGCGCACGAGTTATAAAAAGGCATCTGGGCAGAACAGAAAAGGAGGCAGAAACCCTAACACATACTCTCTGGCTGCTGTGGCTGCTATGATCCTTCCATGGAGTTCTTCCCCTCCATTTTCCCTATTTCTTTTCTTTTGTTTATCTCTTTGATTATGTGTAGCTAAACTCCCTCTTGTTGGGGTTAGATGATTGCTTCTTTGAACTTGGTTGTAACATGATTTGATTGTAATACAATTTCCTCTTTCTTTATGAGTATTTGATTCCATGCTTAATGCTTTCCTTTGCCTGATCATCCTAGGAATGAATTGTTGCCTTGATAGACAATTGAAAGATTAATGTTAAGGCATGCTCATGAATCAAATGCCAAGTAGTTCATGAACCTAGACATAGGTCTTGGGGTGCTTGCAATCTTATAAAATCTTGATTCTTTATTTAAAATCTCAGGTTAATCCACCTAAGACATTGGGGTTTAATTAGGGGTTTTAGGCTCATTCCACCTAAGACATTAGGGTTTGAGTATTTCAGAAGATTTGATTGTCATAATTGAATTAGGAATTGTGTTATTGATCATTTCATTGCAATCAAGGTAGGATTAGTATAGTCTAACCCTGACAATTCTATCTATTTGTTAGTCACATCTCTGTTTGCATTCTAAGTGTTTGTTAAAATACCTAAAAGACCAAAAACATTTTATTCTTGTCTGTTTTGTTCTATTTACTTTTGCTAGGCTTAGTACTTAGTATTGAGCTCCCTTCCATCCAAACACGATCGCCTCGATAGTAGTCCAATTTGTGAAGTGGTACTTGTCCATGATCCCTGAGAACGATATCCGGTCTCACCACCGTATTACTTGTTTGCGACTAGGTATACTTGTCGAAATCGTACCAAGTTTTTGGCGCCGTTGCCGGGGAACGGTGTGCCAATATCACAAGTACCAAAGGGGACTCCTAATTTAGGCATTTTTTTCCGTTTTCTTATTGTTTTCTGTTTTCTGTTCTTCTGTTTTCTGTTTTTCTGTGAAGCTGCATAATTGTCCATCTGTTGCTTAGCTTGTACTTGCTGTTTCGTTGTTGTTCTACTGCTGTTTTTCTGTTTTTCTGTTCTACTCTGTTTGTTCCTTGTATGCGAGGTACAATCGACCCAGGTGAACTTCAATTCGACCCTCAGATCGAGAGACTTTGTAGAAGGAATAGAAAGGAAGCCAAGGCAAGACAGAACAGAGAAGGAGCATCGTCTAGAGTACAAGAACCACAAGTTGAGTTACCAAGTGTGCAAGAACTGCAAATGGAAGTAGAAATTGTCACCATGGCTGACAACAATGAACAAAGGAGAACAATGGGGGACTACACTTCCCCTAAAGTCGATAGATGTGGAACTCCAATTATTAGACCTGCAGTGGCCTGTAACAACTTTGAAATAAAGGCATCACTTCTCAATCTTGTGCAGCAAAATCAGTTTGGAGGCTTAGAGAGTGAAGACCCTCATTCTCACATTGGCACATTCATTGAGCTATGTGATACTATCAAGCTAAATGGAGCTTCCGATGAGGCTATTCGTTTAAGGCTTTTCCCTTTCTATTTGAGGGATAGAGCTAAGTCATGGCTTCAGGCCTCATCCTCATGGGAGCATTATCACTTGGAATGATTTGGTGAGCAAATTCCTATCTCGATTCTTCCCTCCGTCAAGAATGGTCAAGTTGAGATCAGAGATTAATGCTTTTGCAGAGGGATGGCGAATCACTTTATGAAGCATGGGAAAGGTTCAAATCTCTACTTACCGCTTGTCCAAATCATGAGTTGGAAACATGGCAGCAAGTTGCAACCTTTGTCAATGGGCTCAACCGAAATTCTTGAAGTATGATTGAAGCGGTTGCAGGGGGAACATTGAGTCAAAAGACACCCGAGGAAGCAAAGGACTTGATTGAAACTATGACTAATAATGATTATCAAATGCCTAGTTCACGATCATTGGTCAAGAGAGGTGTTTTGGAGCTTGATGAAATTGGTGTTCTTCAGGCGCAAATGGCCATTCTTACCAAGCAATAGGGGTCCGTTCAACTACAGAATTCTCAATTACAAGCGTTCCAAGTTCAAGCTGCCTCGGTGTGTGACTTCTGTGGAGGTAACCATGCCAACGGCAATTGTGAAATTAATGTGGTTGGAAGTTCTGGGATAGAAGAAGTGAATTACATTGGAAACCAAGGGCCCAAGCATGATCCTTTCTCTAACACCTACAATCCGGGGTGGCGTAGCCATCCTAACTTTGGTTGGAGACAAGGGCAAGACTCAAGTTCTCAAGCAAAGCCTCCTCAAGAAAATTCAAGCAAATTGGAGAACATTCTAGCCCAATTCATGCAAGCAACTCAAGATAATATGAAGAATCAAAATGCCTCCATCAAGAATCTAGAACACCAAATAGGCCAATTGGCAAAGCAAATGACAGAGAGACCTCAAGGACAATTGCCGGGAGATACCGAGAAGAATCCAAGGGAGGATTGCAAGGCAATTACTACAAGAAGTGGGAGAGTGTTAGTTCCACATGAAAAATAGAGGGAAGAAAAGAGAATTGGTGAAGGAGTTGATGAGGTGATCATAGAATATGTAACCAATGAAGAACCAGAGACTTCCCAAGCCACTACCTCTAGTCCTATTGTTGTTGAAGCTGAAAAACCACAGAGGGAAAAATTGGTGGATGAAGAGTTTGCAAGAAAGAAGACTAGAAGGCAAATTCTTGAAGAAGTTGATAATCCTAAGGAGCTGCCACCGTATTTCAAGATACCCTATCGTCAAAGGTTGAAGAAAGAGGTAAAAGATCAATGATCAGCCTCTGGCTCATCTAGTTTTATGGCTAGTATGACCAGGGTTTTGTGCTAATTATATCTCATTTTCACCCAAATTAGACTTGATTGTCCTTAAGCAACATTTTGAGTCGTTTGAGTAGTTTTAGGTTAATTTAGCCAGTTTGTAGTCAAATAAAGCACTTATGGCTATTTTATTGATTTTAGGTTAACTTAGTAGTTAAGGGAATAAAGAATCAGGGAAATTTCAAGTCTGGAGTTGTTCGCCTCGTGAGAGTCTTCTCGCCACACGAACCTGAAAGCCAGCTGAACAGCAAAAATGTCATCCTCTCTGGTTCGCCCCGCGAACAACACCTCGCCTCGCGACCCTGATAGCTGATCGTTCCCGGAGAAATGCAACCCGTTCTGTGTCGCCTCGCGGATCCATGCCTCACCTCGCGAGACTGAAGACCAGAAGCCATGACTCTTCCATTCCTCGCCACGCGAGAAGTACTTCGCCCCGCGAGAAGACCAAACGTTGCAGACTGTTCATGATATTCGCCTCGCGAGTGAGGGTTCGCCTCACGAGTGGGCGCAGTTTCTGAATATTATAAATTGTTGTTCTGGGCAGATTGGAAGAACTTTTGCTTCTCCATTGTTTTTACATATTTTCTGTGTGTTTCGTTTTTCCATGGAGAACTAAATTTCTTTGATTAGTCTACTGTAATCGATTTCCATCACACTTGAGGTTCTTGTAATTCCTGTTTTGTATGTTTTTCCCTTTTCAATGCTATGCTATATATTTGTTTGCTTAATTCAGGAGTGTATAGTGTTGTGTTGATTTATTTCGGTGATGTTATGTTCCTATAATTAATCACGTTTGCTTAATTCGCATGTGTTCAATTCGTGTTCGCTTAGTTCACGAAGGGCTTAACCCCATTTGCTTAATTCGGGAATAGGAACATATATCTGTAGTAGTGATTTCGCTTGTTAATTGTTGCTACAACCGGGAGGGGATTAGAATCTGCTTAGGGCTTGGAATTTACATGAACCGATGATAGTTGGGAAATCGAGAACAGTAGATTAGTCGTCTTTAGCTATTTGATAATCTTTTAAACTGCTTTGTTTTCATTGCTCTGTTTATGCTTTGTTTTCAATTTAATTTCAAACTACCCCCCCCCCCCCCCCCAAAAAAAACTGAATTTTTTGTGGTAAATAACAAGTCAAGAGTCCTTGTGAGACGATATCCGAGTTGTCGCTTCCTAAACTACAGTTTTATAAACCCGCTCGCTTTTTGGCGCGTGCAACGCGACCAATCAACAATTCTCTAAGTTCTTGGATGTGTTCAAAAAGTTGCAAATTAACATCCCTTTTGCCGAAGCTCTTCAACAAATGCCTTCCTATGCCAAGTTTATGAAGGAGATTCTTACTAACAAGAGGAAGTGGAAGGAGGAGACGGTCATGCTTACGGAAGAATGTAGTGCCATACTCCAAAGGAAATTACCGGTGAAGATGAAAGACCCGGGTAGCTTTACTATCCCATGTACTATTGGTCATTTGAACATTGGAAGACCCTTGTGTGATCTTGGTGCGAGTATCAACCATATGCCTCTCTCCATTTTTAAGAAGTTGGGAATTGGTGAAGTCAAGCCAACCGGGATTTCTCTCCAATTGGCAGATCGTTCCATCACTTATCCTTATGGTGTAGTGGAGGATTTATTGGTAAAAGTAGACAAGTTCATCTTCCCGATAGACTTTGTAGTGTTGGATATAGCAGAAGATAGTGAGACTCCATTGATCCTTGGAAGACCATTCCTAGCCACGGGTAGGGCTTTGATCGATGTAAATCAAGGGGAGTTGGTGCTTAGAGTCCAAGATGAAAAGGTCACCTTCAATGTTTTTGAAGCAATGAGACATCCAAGTGACAAAGATACATGTATGAGTGTGGACCTTGTTGAATCATTGACTGACAAGAGTGTGCAACAAACTTTTGAAGATTCATTGGAAGCAGCTCTTATGGTTGAGAATATAGAAGAAGAGGTATGTGAGGAAGAAGTTGAGTTCATGGTTAAATCCCTTGAGGCTTGTCTAGCCTTGAATAGTGATGAAGACAAAGTTGTGGAGGATGTGTGGATTGAAGACAAGGGTGAACCACCTGTGCTAGAGTTGAAAGAACTTCCATCTCATCTCCGTTATGCTTTCCTTGGGGTGAATTCTTCATTCCCGGTGATCATTAGTAGTGGATTGAAATCTTTAGAGGAAAAGAAGCTGTTAAGGGTGCTTAGGGAGCACAAATCTGCAATTGGGTGGTCTATGTCCAACTTGACAGGGATAAGTCCCTCATTCTGTATGCACAAAATCCTTCTGGAGGAAAACTTCAAGCCGGTTAGACAACCCCAAAAAAGACTCAACCCAAACATGAAAGAAGTTGTAAGGAAGGAGGTTGTGAAGCTTTTGGATGCGGGTATAATTTATCCAATCTCTGATAGCCCATGGGTGAGTCCGGTCCAAGTTGTTCCTAAGAAAGGGGGGATGACGGTTGTTGCAAATGAAAAGAATGAAGTCATCCCCTCAAGGACCGTTTCTGGATGGAGAGTGTGTATTGATTATAGAAGATTGAATGAGGCCACCAGAAAAGATCATTTTCCCTTGCCCTTCATTGATCAAATGCTAGAGAGGTTGGCGGGCCATGTCTTTTATTGCTTCCTTGATGGATACTCAGGGTATAACCAGATTGTGGTTGACCCAAAGGACCAAGAGAAGATCGCTTTCACTTGTCCCTATGGCGTCTACGCATACCGGAGGATGCCATTCGGGTTGTGTAATGCACCCGCCACTTTTCAAAGGTGCATGCTTTCCATATTCTCTGATATGACTGAAAAATTCATTGAGGTATTTATGGATGATTTTTGTGTTTGGTAATTCTTTTGATGATTGTCTGAAAAATCTTGCATGTGTTCTGAAAAGATGCCAAGAAACTAACCTTGTTCTAAATTGGGAAAAATGTCATTTCATGGTTAGGGAAGGTATAGTTCTTGGTCATAAGATTTCATCATGGGGGATAGAAGTTGATAAGGCAAAAATTGAAGTAATCAAAAAACTTCCCCCTCCCATAAACGTGAAAGGTGTTAGAAGCTTCCTAGGGCACGCGGGTTTCTATAGGAGATTTATAAAAGACTTTTCAAAGACTGAAACCCTTGTACAAACTTTTGGTTGTTGATACTCCTTTTGTGTTTGATGAGGATTGCATGCATGCTTTCCAACTTTTAAAAGAAAAACTCACCACCGCACCAGTCATTGCACCTCCAGATTGGAGTTTGCCATTTGAGTTAATGTGTGATGCAAGCGACTATGCGGTAGGACCCATTTTGGGTCAAAGAAAAAATAAAGTGTTGCATGTTATTTACTATGCCAGTCGTGTGCTGAATGATGCTCAATTAAATTATACCACGACTGAAAAAGAATTGCTTGCTGTGGTTTTTGCATTTTATAAGTTTAGATCTTACTTGATTGGCTCTAAAACTACTGTCCACACTGATCATTCTGCTTTGAAGTATCTCATGACTAAACAGGATGCCAAGCCAAGGCTCATTAGGTGGGTACTACTGCTCCAAGAATTTGATTTGGATATAAAGGACAAAAAAGGAGTGGAGAATGTGGTAGCCGACCATTTGTCTAGGCTTCCACAAGCAGATATTCAAGCAAAGGATGAGTTGCCAATTCAAGAAGAATTCCCAGATGAGAGGTTGTTTATGGTGCAAGTGGCACCTTGGTTTGCGGACATTGCAAATTATAAGGCCGCAATCAAGATTCCGAAGGACTTCAATGCACAACAAAGGAAGAAGCTCATTCATGATGATAAATACTATGTATGGGATGAGCCTTACCTTTTCAAAAGAGGTTCGGATGGAATTCTGAGAAGATGTATTCCGGAAGAAGAGGTTAATGGGGTGTTGACTCATTGTCACAACCTACCCTATGGAGGACACTTTGGTGGTGAGAGAACCGCCATGAAAATCTTGCAAAGTGGTTTGTTTTGGCCCACCATTTTTAAAGACTCTAGAGCGTGGGTGATGAACTGTGACAAGTGTCAAAGAACCGGAAGTATATCCAAGCGGAATGAGATGCCTTTGAAGGGTATTTTAGAGGTGGAGCTCTTTGATGTGTGGGGGATCGACTTCATGGGTACTTTCCCATCATCCTACAACAACAAGTATATTCTGGTTGCGGTTGACTATATGAGTAAATGGGTAGAGGCTGTCCAAACTATGAAAGATGATGCAAAAGCGGTGATTAATTTTGTGAGGAAGAACATCCTTACCCGATTTGGAACCCCTAGAGCCATTATTAGTGATGGGGTACTCACTTTTGCAACAAAGAGTTCAATGCAGCGCTTGCCAAGTTTGGGGTCAATCATAAAGTTGCCACACCATACCACCCACAAACTAGTGGGCAAGTGGAGTTGTCCAATCGGGAATTGAAGAGGATTTTGGAGAAAACCGTGAATAATGCGAGAAAGGATTGGGCAAAGAAACTGGATGATGCACTTTGGGCCTATCGGACTGCACATAAAACACCTATTGGTATGTCACCCTACCAATTAGTGTTTGGAAAATCATGTCACCTTCCGGTAGAGCTCCAACATCGTTCTTTTTGGGCAGATGAAGGCCTTAAACTTTGATACTAAGTCGGCTATGGACAAGAGATCTGTTGCAATTGAATGAGTTGGATGAATTCCGACTCTTGGCATATAAGAGTGCAAGAATCTACAAGGAAAGAACAAAGTTTTGGCATGATAAGTACATTCTTCCCAAGCAATTTGAAGAAGGCCAATCAGTTTTGCTCTTTAACTCACGTCTCAAGCTATTTCCGGGCAAGCTGAGATCAAGGTGGTCGGGTCCATTCTATGTCAAGTCAGTTTCCCCATTTGGTACAGTTGAATTGGAAGATCCATTATCCGGAGACACTTTCACTGTTAGTGGGCAAAGGCTCAAGCACTACCTTGGAGGAGACTTTGATCGTCAAACAGTCTCCATCCCTCTTAAAGCACCCTCTTAGAGATCACCCGTCACGCTAGTGACGTTAAAGAAGCGCTTATTGGGAGGCAACCCAAGTTTTATTTTCTTTTCCCTTTGTTTTTGATTTTACCTCTTGAATAATTTGAGAATATCAAGAGGACAAAAATCATAAATTAATAGATTTGTTAAGTGCTTTCAAGTTTATAAAGAAGGAAGAGCAAAAAGGGCAGGGAGAAACAAAGTCAGCAACCATCACGCCCAGGCCGTGACACTGGTCACGGCCGTGATGAGCTAACCATGAAGAACAGAAAGGATCACGGCCCAGCCGTGATCAGCATCACGGGCGTGATGAGTCAGCCCTGAAGATCAGAGAGCATCACGGCCTAGCCGTGATGGAGGTCACGGTCGTGACAGGCCAACACCTATGGACCGGAATTGATCACGGCCTGCCCGTGAGGAGCATCACGGCCGTGACCCATTTTCCAGCACCCCTGTGACTAGGCTTGTGATCCAGCACCCGCTACTGCCTCGGTGAGTCGTTCCAATTTTTCTCCTCTCTCTGACTTAATTATTTACATTGGGGACTGATCCGCTGTCGCACACGGGTCAAAAAAAATGAGTGATTAAAAAAACTGTAGTTAGGGCACGACAACTCGAGTATCGTATCTCAAGGACTCTTGGATTATTATTAACCTACAAATCAATTTGGGGGGGGGGGGGTATAGATTCAATGAGAGAAGAATTGATTAAGAAAACAGTGCAGTTAAGTGATTATCAATAAGGTAAAACGATTAATCTGCTGTTTCGGTTTCCCAACTATCATTGATTCACATAAATTCCATGCCCTAAGAGGATTCTAATCTTTTTTCGATTGTAGCAGCAATTAGACAAGCGCAATTGACCCTACGAGATATATATTCCTAATTTCCGGATTAAGCAAACAGATTGAAGCTCTCATGAATTAAGCAAACACGACAAACACACGTGAATTAAGCAAACGCGATCAAGCTATAGGAACATAGAATCATCTAAATTAATCAATACTTATTCTATACAACTTGAATTAAGCAAACAAGGCATATAGCATAATATTGAAAGAGACAAGCAAATTGATCGGGAATTATGGAACCTCAAGTGTCGGCGGAAACCGATTACAACAGACTAATCCCTGGTGATTAGTTCTGCATCACAAACATAATACAAACCCTTGGAATAAACTGTAAACAGTGAAAATTCTCTCTGATTTGCGTCTGCCATGGTGCCTTTTATAGATTAGGATTCGCGTCACGGCTGTGATGGCCATCACGGCCAGGCCGTGACGTATTCTGCCAAGGGCGTGCATTCAAATTCTAGTCTATCACGGCCGTGATGCCAATCACGACCAGGCCGTGACCAATTATGTCCATGGGTGCTGATCTGTCACGGCCGTGACCTCCATCACGGCTGGGTCGTGATCAATTCTGTTCTTCAGGATTCTCTCATCACGCCCGTGATGTGTATCACGGCTGGGCCGTGATGCTTTCTGACTTTCAGGGTTTTCTCATCACGCCCGTGATGGGCATCACGACTGGGCCGTGATGCTCTCTGGTCTTCATGGGTAGCTCATCACGACCGTGACCAGTGTCACGGCCTGGGCGTGATGGCTTCTGCTTTAAGAGTCCTTCCCTTTTTGCTTTTCTTATTAACCTGAAAATATGAAATAGCAGTAAATGCTTTATTTGACTCAAAATTAACTAAAATGTCCTAAAACTACTTAAGAGACTCAAAATGTTGCTTGAGGACAATTAAATCCAAATTTGGGTGAAAACGAGGTTAAACTCGAGTAATTAGTACAAAAGTCATGGTCTTACTAGTTATAAAACTAGTCGAGCCAGAGGCTTATCAAAATACCCCAAAATGACATATCAAACATTGTAGCCACCCCAAACTTAGTTTCTTACAACCCTTGTCTTGCTAAGCATCCATGCTCTCCTAATCCTAAGATTGGGTTAACATGGTTTTTCCAGATTTTTGGCTTATAGCATAAGGTCATCAAGAAACAATTGGCTTACTAGGCTCAATGTGGCTAACTAGGGAACATGCACTAGGGATGGTTCTTTTAGGCCAAGTAGTTATTTCAAAGAAGATTGCCTAAATCATTTGATGCAACCACATAAGCATGCAAACCATGAAGAGATTCAAGCAAATTCGAGAAAGTGCAGCTTAAAAGCGATTCACACAATTAAAAACAATGTTGGAGGCTCAAATCCTCACCTGGACATTTTTTGCAAATTGTTTGACCGAGATTCAATCCCTAGTGTATGCATCCATTCACCCCAAACTTATCATAAATCATGCAATCACAATAGAATATCTCAAAGTTCAATTTTCAATTTTTCACATGGGGATCAATTTTCAATTTTCAAAACCTAGGGGGAAATCATCAACAGTCAACATATATCATGCAATACATCTATGCTAAATTTAACAGAATCCATTCAAGTTCACCGACACAAGACTCACATAAGACTCGAAGCAAAGCAAAGCAAAGCGAAGATAATTAAAAAGAAAAAGGTTTAGAAAAACTCATGAAGGCGGTTCCACCGGGATCCCACTGCCTGTGATACAGCGGCCAAGGAATGCTCAAAGTGCAATATGATCCTCCCGGATCCCATGGCATGCAGCATAAGTATGAAAGTGAGCGCTTGACAATCATGGTGACCTCGCCAAGTGCGGCGGTCTTCTCACTCCCTCTTGGGTCAAAGATGACCTCCTTGTCAATAAAGTCTTCCCAATAAAAATGGGGTTCAACCCCTTGGACTGGCCATAGTGCCTTCATAGTTAAAGACTCAAATTCCAATTTCTCAGGCAGAGGCTTGAACTCCATCGTTGGCTGCTTCACAGTGGGAGGTGACAAACAAGTAGAGAGGATCACTGGTGCTGCTTTGGCTTCTGTACAATCACCTTCCAAATATGCAGAAATATCAGCACAAATCACACAAGTATTTTTCCCATCTCAATCAACACATGCATAGGAATTAATAGAATCATCTAATTCTGAAAGTTCTTAATCATCCTCAAGCATGGTGAAGTAGATGTCCTCCTGATCCTCTTTTTCTATATTTCTTGGCTGAACAGGGCCCTCAACCTCATGTGTCTCATGTTTCATATGGATGTTTTGCTCCTCATACCCTGAAAAGGATGAAATTTCAACACAAAGTTCATCAGTAATAGTATTCTCGACATCATTATCAACATTATGCTCAAAAGAAGTATTGTCAAGAACATCTATTTGTGAATCTGAATGCTCTTCAAGGAGATGTTGTGATTGCAGTGTAGTCAAGGTGGAGGCAATGTGACCAATTTGAGTGGCCAAATTCAAGACTTGGTTCGTCCTCTCGTTGGAATTCAAGAGTGTGTTCTGCCATTTGTTGCACCAATTCTTCCAGATCGGGGTGGATCAGGCGTGGGTCAGGGGTGATATTGATGCTGGCTTATTGTCAATTGATGCACCAAAGAAGCTAACTCATCCAAGCTACCATGTCCTCCACCATGTTGGCCAGAATAGTCATTCACTCCAACCATTCCAAAATCACTACTAAACTCATAATCACCAGTAAAGTCAGGATAATATATGCATGATGGCTCATAATCAAAATTAGGCATATAATTTTGCATATAATTATCCATAGGAAGTAGTAAGATTCACAACCACGACAATCACAATGTGCAATACCATCAATATGATATAAACATATAAGCTCAAGACACTCACATATAAGCTCCAAACGTCACAACAAAATAAAAAAAAAAGTTTAATTCCTAATATGGCTAATAAAAATCAAAGAGTCCCCGGCAACGGCACCAATTTGGATCCGTTGTCGCACACGGGTCAAAATTGACGAGTGATTAAAAAGAGTCCCCGGCAACGGCACCAACTTGGATTATTATTAACTTACAAATAGATTTTTATTTTTATTTTTTTTTGGGGGGGGGGGGGGGGGGGGTTATATTCAATGAGAGAAGAATTGATTAAGAAAACAATGCAGTTAAGTGATTATCAATAAGCTGAAACGATTAATCTGCTGTTTCGGTTTCCCAACTATCATTGATTCACATAAATTCCATGCCCTAAGCGGATTCTAATCTCTTTTCGATTGTAGCAGCAATTAGACAAGCGCAATTGACACTACGAGATATATGTTCCTAATTTCTGAATTAAGCAAACGGATTGAAGCTCTCGTGAATTAAGCAAACACGACAAACACTCGCGAATTAAGCAAACGCGATCAAGGTATATGAACATAGAATCATCGAAATTAATCAATACTTATTCTATACAACTTGAATTAAGCAAACAAGGCATATAGCATAATATTGAAAGAGACAAGCAAATTGATCGAGAATTATGGAACCTCAAGTGTCGATGGAACTGACATTCGACAGACTAATCCCTGGTGATTAGTTCTCCAATACAAACATAATACAAACCCTTGGAATAAACTGTAAACAGTGAAAATTCTCTCTGATTTGCGTCTGCCCTGGTGCCTTTTATAGATCAGGATTCGCGTCACGGCCGTGATGGCCATCACGGCCAGGCCGTGACGTATTATCCCAAGGGCGCGCATTCAAATTCTAGTTTATCACGGTCGTGACCAATTCTGTCCATGGGTGCTGATCTGTCATGGTCGTGACCTCCATCACGGATGAGCCGTGATCAATTCTGTTCTTCAGGGTTCTCTCATCACGCCCGTGATGGGTATCACGGCTGGGCAGTGATGCTTTCTGACTTTCAGGGTCTTCTCATCACGCCCGTGATGCTCTCTGGTCTTCATGGGTAGCTCATCACGGCCGTGACCAGTGTCACGGCCTGGGCGTGATGGCTTCTGCTTTAAGAGTCCTTCCCTTTTTGCTCTTCTTATTAACCTGAAAATATGAAATAGCAGTAAATGCTTTATTTGACTCAAAATGAACTAAAATGTCCTAAAACTACTTAAGAGACTCAAAATGTTGCTTGAGGACAATTAAATCCAAATTTGGGCGAAAACGAGGTTAAACTCGAGTAATTAGTACAAAAGCCATGGTCTTACTAGTTATAAAACTAGTCGAGCCAGAGGCTTATCAGGGACAATGTAAGTTTTAAGATTGGGGTAGGGGTATTTTTGTAAATTTATGCATTACATTTTTCATGTTGCATTCATATAGGCATAGTTTTACATGATCACATGATTCGATTACCCCCTTGCTTAGATTGAGCATCCGATTGTGAGAACTTAGTGCCAAATAAATTAAGATAGTGAATTTTTGAACCCAATTTTTGTTATTCTTGTGATAAGGCTCCAAATAAAAATTCTTGAGATGATCTGGATAGTTGATAATTAGCATGTGTTTCTATAGATTTGTGTTTCTCACTGATTTTTGAACTACTAAATGTGAGATGGTTGAGTCAAAAAGGGGTACTCACTAAATCTACCCCATTCTTTGTGATAGAGTGTTATTCCTCTTGGATTGTATTTCTCTAGAACTTGACTTGAAACCGTTTCAAAGCTTAAAAATTTTTTAGAACATTTTTGAAAATGATTGAGGCACTACGTATTTTTCCGGCCTTCTGAGCTTTGATTGATGAAATGCTACCCCTTAATTGCCCAATTTTGAGCCTGAAAGAATAAAATACTTTTCTTGGTCCCTTGAAAATTTTTGGTGAATGATGCTTGATGAGAGACTTTCTAAAGTATTGCACAAAAAGGGTAAAAAGGTAGTTGAAAAAGTATGGGATGAGAAAATCAGAAAAAATATTTCTCTTGAGCTGAAAATCTCCTCTTCTCCACAAAAAAAAAAGAGAAAAAAGAAATATAAGCAGAGAAGGGGATGACAAAAAGAAATGAGAAATAAAACAAAAAGAAAGAAAAAAAAAGGTGGAAAAATAAATCAAAACCCAAAAAGGTATTTTAGAAGGTCATGCTTTGCAATGCTCGATATTTTGTGTAGCCGTTTGAAATCTCCTTTTCTTGATTTCCCCACCTAACGATTAATCCCATGGCCCCGTTACAACCCAAGTAACAAACCTCTTGATTCTTAATTGTTTTCATTAATAAAGTAGAGATTCGGTTAATAGTGAAGCTTATGGTAGAATTCATTCCTTGAGGAAATTGAGCGAATTGACATATATCCTGAAACACTTGAACGAGGTGAGAAAGAGTGCCCGAATCAGTGAGAATATGAGTCTAGGAAACCTAAGCTTCCAATTGGACTTGAAATTGATCGTCTCTTGCTGAATTATTTGAAAATGCCTGTCGCTTGGATTAGTTGCTCGGGTTTCTGGTTCACTATCATCGCTCTTTTGATTTCATCTTCTGGCCTTGGTTTTTACTTGAGGACAAGCAAAGTCTTAAGCTTGGGGAGATTTGATGAGTGTGATTTCACCTCATTTTCCATGTACATTTCTGCATGCATTTTCATATAGTTAGGCCATTTTAGTTTGATTTTGGTTAGTTTTTCCCTTGGAACGGATAAGGTGGTTTTGTGTGTTGTTTTGCAGGAATTTGTGATTAAATGCCCAAGATTTAGCCATGATGAAGCTTGGATGAAGATAGAGCCTTTAAAGAGAAGAAGATGAGCCAGGCAGAGCCCATCACGGCCTAGCCGTGATGGAGCAATAACTGAAGAGAAAGAAGCCAAAAGTTAGAAGCTGTCACAGCCTAGCCGTGATGGCTATCATGGCTGTGACCTATCAGTTGTACCAGACCCCCAAAAGTCAGAACTGATCACGGCCTAGCCGTGATGCCCAACACGGCCCTGACCTGCTAGTTGGACCAGACAGAACCTATCACGGCCTAGCCGTGATGTCCATCACGGCTGTGGCAGACCAATTGGTGAAGGCAGAAGCGATCACGGCCTAACCGTGATGAGCATCACGGTCGTGATGAATCAAAAAGTGAAGAGGCGCCCGGGCGGAACCCATCACGGCCATGACGCGCGCACGAGTTATAAAAAGGCCTGCAGGCGAACAGAAAAGGAGGCGCGAAACCCTAACACATACTCTGCCAGTTCTTGTGATCTCTTGTGATCCTTCCATGGAGTTCTTCCCTTCCCTTTTCCCTATTTCTTTTATTTTGTTTATCTCTTTGATTATGTGTAGCTAAACTCCCTCTTGTTGGGGTTAGATGATTGCTTATCTGAACTTGGTTGTAACATGATTTGATTGTAATACAATTTCCTTTTTCTTTATGAGTATTTGATTCCATGCTTAATGCTTTCCTTTGCCTGATCATCCTAGGAATGAATTGTTGCCTTGATAGACAATTGAAAGATTGATGTTAAGGCATGATCATGAATCAAATGCCAAGTAGTTCATGAACCTAGACATACGTCTTGGGGTGCTTGCAATCTTATAAAATCTTGATTCTTTATGCAAAATCTCAGGTTAATCCACCTAAGACATTAGGGTTTAATTTGGGGTTTTAGGTTCATTCCACCTAAGACATTAGGGTTTGAGTATTTCAGAAGATTTGATTGTCATAATTGAATTAGGAATTGTGTTATTGATCATTTCATTGCAATCAAGGTAGGATTAGTATAGTCTAACCCTGACAATTCTATCTATTTGTTAGTCACATCTCTGTTTGCATTCTAAGTGTTTGTTAAAATACCTAAAAGACCAAAAACATTTTATTCTTGTCTGTTTTGTTCTATTTACTTTTGCTGGGCTTGGTACTTAGTATTGAGCTCCCTTCCATCCAAACACGATCGCCTAGATAGTAGTCCAATTTGCGAAGTGGTACTTGTCCACGATCCCTGAGAACGATATCCGGTCTCACCACCGTATTACTTGTTTGCGACTAGGAATACTTGCCGAAATCGTATCAGTTCATCCAACAATTCCCCTTCTGATCAGTCCAAGGTACAACTTCAAACCTTATGACTGGTTTGTCGGATTAAAATAGATTGATCCATAATCTCTAAATTTCTTTTCCATTTTGATAGAAAAAGAAAACTGGCCATCGTACTGCAAAAGCATAGGAAGCAAATGTAGATGTTGATTTGGTATCTTCGGACTCCAATATGGTATATTTTTCATTATCCTATCATTCTCCATATATATTATATTTGTGTCTCACCCTGTCTCTTTTATCAGGAAGAAACTTCCCGAGGTGAGGACTCAATGACCATCCGGGAAATTGTTAGCAGAACTGTTGAACCAACAAATTCTTCTGATCCCGAGGTATAAGATAATTTGTTGGTCCTCTCCCTTTATTTGATTATTCTAGTTTTGGTTCATTGATTTTCTTACCTTTATAGGTTGAAGAAGATTTAGAGCAGTTGGCTCCTGAGGGTGATGTTCTGATTACAAATTCTCCTGACCCTAAATTCACTTAGGAACTGCCCCCCACTTCTCAACAATCTGAACCGACTCTTCAAATTCTAACTTCTACGGCTAGCGAGCCAACTGGAGCTGCTGTCATGATTGAGATTCCAGATGAAGATATTGATATGGAGGCCTTACTGGCTGAAACAATTCCTGTCGTCCTTCCTCCGCCTCCAATTAGGACTCCAACTATTAAGTCTCCCGAACCCAAACCAGCTCTTCATTTTAATACTTGGATCAACATGATGGCTAAAGTCAGTTGGAAAGAATCAACTTTCTCTGCCAACTCTTCATCAACTCAACCCGACTCTAGCGATTCTCGAGTTATCAATCTCATGCATGATCTGAGAACTCTTTTTGACAACTCTTTCAATACTCTTTGTTCTGATGTTAATGTCCGACAAATTAGAGAAGATGCCTTCTGTCATTCCTTCCTATGAAGAGGAGGAAAATATTAAGGACAATCTTCTAGCCAAGTTCCAGGATCTAGAGGCCTCCAAACAAAAAGAGCTTGACCTTATCTCGACAGGAACTCAGACTAAAGACTGCCTCCTGGACTACCAAAAAAAGTTATTGCTGGAGATTGAATTGACAGACCGACAGTGCGCCAAGTTTGATAAGGATCTGGAGAAAAGCAGAGACAAAGTCAAAGCCATTGATGACGAATCTATCCAACTTGGTCAAAGAGCTAAAAACGTAGTTGGCAAACTTCGTGCTTTACAGCCCGAATATGATGCTGCAGTTGCTAGCAAGGCTGATCTTACCTTTGCATGGGATCAGTTGTCTTTTGACATTGGCTCAGACAAAATTTGATCTGTTGTAATTTTCTTTCTTTCTACCGAATTTTGTGATTTCGACACTTATTTTGTCATTCATTTAATAAGAATGCTCTTGATCTACTTTCACATTTATTTAATTTCAACTGTTGGTTTCAATAAATTTCGTAACTTACCTATATCAATTTACCATTAATCTCCATAAGTTTCATAACATTGGTAAACCCGTTACATTTAATTTCTTGTCTCTCCAGACCACTTATAAATAACAAGGCTTGCTTCTCACAACATATACGCCATTAAACACTTGTGATTTTACATCAAATATGTTCCCATCAACGACCTTATTTTCCTTATAGTCTCCATGGGAACCCGACCATACAACCTTTGACTCTCAGATTCAAGGTCTTTGTATTGATGGTCATTTTGCTAGTAAAGATCAGTAACCAACGTAATGGGCACGGTAGCGATCCGCAACCAACGTAACTATTAGAACTGACTACCGCTGCCCACCTCTGGTTAGAGCAGACTTGAAACAGAATGAGTGCATTTGTTTCCAGTTCCATCATCTTCTTCTCGGAGGGTGGTTATCTATCTTGGTGTTGTCTTTACTACACCATAAGCAACAACCACCTTCTGGGTTAAATGATGGTGAGATCTGCTAGTGCCATATTTTCTTTACACTCTACGCACCTTCGATATATGAAGCAGACGAAACCTCATCAAATGGGAATGAAGCCTCAACAAATTAGGTTGCTTTCTTTGCATTGTCAAAGAGTGAAGGAGAAAAGTCTGCCAATCTTATAAGAGTTTCTAACTCTTAGTTATTTTAGGAATAAGTTAGCTTTGATTGATCATTTGTTCTCTTGACAAACAATGAATAATTTAGATTGACAATTTGTACTTTTGACAATGTATGGTTGTATTGCCAAGTTAGTGAATAAAATATTCTTATTTCTTTTTACTTGTTGTCAATCTTTACTTCCAGCATTTTCGGTGGACATTTCTTTAAATACTTGCCATGAATTGAATTAATTCCTAGGCCCGTATTGACATCGACAAGTGCATACGCATTCCCAGAAAATGCTTTAGAAATCTTAAATGGTCTTTCCCATTTTGGTGACCATTTACCATACTCTCGACAACTTTTATCCATTGGCAAAATGACTTTCCACACTAAGTCATCTACTTTGAATAATTTAAACTTTACTCGATTATCGTAGAATTTTGCAATTCTTTCTTTCTGTCGAATCAAGTTCTCCAATGCAATCAACCTTTCATCGCTTAATTTGTCCAATTCATCCAATATTGCATCCCAATATTGGTCGATAAGCAAGTCATCTTGTCTTTGAATACGAATTGATCGAAGATTGATTTCGACAGGCAATACAGGATCATGTCCATATACTAACCTGTATGGCGAGGTTCCTGTCGATTGTCTGGGTGAATTCCTATATGCCCACAGTATTTGGTCAAGAGTGTTATGTCAGTTCCTAGGTTGTCGACCCACATGCTTTTTAATAAGACCAATAATAATCTTATTTATGGTCTCGACTTGGTCATTAGCTTGTGCATAGTACGGAGTAGATGTGAGCATCTTTATATACCTAGAGTTCGCATATTCTATGATTTTCTTCCGTAAAAAACTGATCCTCGATCGGTTGTCAAGGTTTGCTTGTATTCAAAACCTACAAACAATGTGATTTTCCATAAAATCAATCACATCTTGTTGGGTGACTGCTTTGAGGCAAACTGCTTCCACCCACTTGGTAAAATAATCGACTCCAGCTAAAATGAATTGATGTCCTTTTAATGAAAATGGGTGTATTTGGCCAATTAAATCCAAAGCCCATACTCCGAATGGCCATGGTTAGACTATACAGTGGAATTCACTGGCCGGAACATTCTGTATGTGGCCATGTTTCTGACATTGCTCACAAGACTTGACGAACAAAATGCAGTCCCTAACCATAGTTGGCCAATAATACAAACTCCGTCGGAGCACCCATTTCATTTCCTATCCTGCTTGGTGGGCCCCACATATGCCTTCATGGACCTCTGACAAAGCCAAATAAACATCTTGCTCACTTAGGCACTTATGTAAAGTTCCATCGGCATACCTTCTATGTAATAGTCCACCTTGCATAGTATAATTCAATGCTCTATGTTTTATTCTTCTATCTGCATTTTGACTTGGATTTTCCAAATACTCTATTATTGGCAATCTCCAATCATTAGGAAGAATTTTGTCATTGACCAATACATCTATTTCTTCTAATTGATACAATAATTCCCTGATTTCCATTAGATCCGACAAAGTCTTTTGAGATATCTTGTATCCTGAAGCTATTTGAGCTAACTCATTAGCCTCTTGATTTAGCTCCCTGGGGATATATTTGACAATTATGTCATCGAACTTCCTCATCAATTTATTCTCTATAATGCAATATTTTGTCAGATTATAACTGACACATTTGTATTCTTGAGTAAGTTGCTTAATAACTAACTGAGAATCCCCAAAGATATGCACATTTCGTGCTTCCATTTCTACTAGTATCTCTAATCCGACAATTAAAGCTTCATACTCAACTTCATTGTTAGAACATGGATACTTAAGTTCAAACATGAACTTGGCGGGGGTTCCTTGTGGAGTCACAATTAAGTCACCTGCTCCACTACCTCCTTGATGCCTTGACCCATCAAAGTAGAGTTTCCAAGGCTGTAAACTGACAAAGTTTACTTTTGGCACATCCAATCCTGGATGTTCAACCAAAAAGTCGGCAATTGCCTGACCTTTGACAGCTTTGACTGGCACGTATTGTAAAGAATATTCCGACAAAGCAATGGTCCATTTACCAATACGCCCATTAAGGACTGGTTTTGACAACATATACTTTATTACATCAGTCTTAGAAATTACTAATACAATACAAGGCATCATATAATATTTGAGTTTGGCACATGAAAAATACAATGCTAGACATAATTTCTCTATAGCACTATGTCTTTTTTCAACATCATTGAGAACTCTGCTTAGATAATACACGGCCCTTTCGACATTGACATAGTCATCCTGGGCCAATAGACATCCTATAGTATCTTCGGATGCTGATATGTACAACTTCAACGGTCGACGAGGCACGGCAGGCATCATGACCGGTGTATTGACTAAATATTGCTTGATCTGGTCAAAAGCTTATTGGTGACAAGATTCCCATACGAAACTTTGTTCTGCTTTCAAATTGACCAATGGTGCAAATAATCTTGTTCTTCCTGACAAATTTGATAAAAACATCCGCAGAAAGTTAACCTTTCCTAGGAAGGATTGTAATTCCTTCTTATTTGTCGCTGCTGCGGCTTCCATAACTGCTTTGGATTTATTTTTGTCCATCTCGATTCCTTTCTTATGAACTAAAAAGCCCAAGAATTTGGCAGCCGATACTCCGAAGCTGCATTTCTCTGGGTTCATTTTGAGGTTGTGTCTTCTCATCCTTTCAAACCTTTGCTTCAGGTGATCTAGGTGATCGTCTTTAGTTTTTGACTTGACAACCACATCATCAATATATACTTCTATAAATTTCTCAATCACATCATGGACGATAATATTCATTGCTCGCTGGTAGGTGGCTCCTGCATTCTTCAAACCGAAAGGCATGACAATCCATTCATATGTCCCAATTGCTCCTGGACACTTGAAGGCAGTCTTTGACACATCTTCTTCGGCTATAAAGATTTGATTATAACCTGCATGGCCATCCATACAGTTTAAAATTTCATTTCCTGGCGCTGAGTCGACAAGCATGTCGACTATTGGCATCGGATATTCATCTTTAGGGGTAGCTGTATTTAGATTTGTAAAATCTATGCATACCCTCATTTTACCATTCTTTTTAATAACAGGAACTACGTTAGAAAGCCAATCGACATACCTGGTTGTTCGAATGAACTTTGCTTTAAGAAGTCTCTCTACTTCCTCTTTGGTTTTATGCACCACCTGCGGGCAAATCTTCCCTCTCTTTGTTTGACAGGTTTGCAATCCTCCCTGAGTGGTAACCGGTGTTCTACAAGATCCCTGCTTAAACCAGGCATTTCATCGTATTCTCATGCGAAGCAATCTTTATACTCTGCAATTAGTTGACAAGTTTTTGTTTGTAATCTTCTGGAAGAAAAACACTCACAAAGATAGGCCTTTTCTTTTCCTCCGTACCTAAGTTTATTTCTTCCAGGGGATCTTCCACTTCCACATTTTGCTTAACTTCGGCTCCTTTTTCAAAACCCAAAGGGTCGTCGTCAATGATACAATCCGCTAACACACTTTTCTGAAGTGTGTACTTCTTTGTCGGCCAGATAAGCCGACAATCTTCTCAGTTGTATTTCAAGGCTCATTGTCGGAATTTGGCTGAGTTTTGTCGGCCTCGTCCTTTATCTTAACATCGAATTGACTGAGAAGGCTCACTTCCAATGCATCCTTGTCAATGACCCCTTCGTTGGCAGTTATAGGTATGACGTTTGGTGAATATACATTGAAATCAACATGTAATTGCTGAGCATAGCAAGCACTGTCATCTGCCTCTACGATCTCTACCTGATCTTGCGCATTCCATAAGATTACTTTCTGATGCACTGTTGACGGAATTGCTCCTACAGTGTGAATCCAATCCCTGCAAAGTAATATGTTGTAGCTTGGCTTGGCTGAAATTATCAGAAACAATGTCATCCTTTCGACCGTGCCAACCTGCATATTCAACAAAATGACGCCATCTGACAGAGAAGTTTTGCCACTGAAGTCAGTGACAACCATATCTGTCGGAATTAAATCCGACTGATCCTTCCTTAGCTTTTTGAACATTGCTCTTGGCATCAGATTCACAGCAGCTCCCCCGTCAATTAAAACCCTGTTGGTAGATCTTCCATCTATTATGGCCTTTACATGCAAAGGTCTCAAATGGTTTCTTTGCTCATCGGTGGGCTTCTCTAACCGGGCTACATTGTTGAATACGGTAACCAAGTTCTCTTGAACGTACATCCAAAAATCGCCTGGGTATCTACCATTGTTGACGACATCATCATCGTCGTCAGAGAAATCAACTTCGAGATAACCCTCATATTCTGCTGGAATGAATGAAATCAATCCTATCTTCATTTTCATCCCTGGTTCCAGTATGACTTCATTCTCTGGATCCTCATCCAAGAATGCACCTCCAACCATTCTGCCATCATTTCTTTTTAAATCATTCTCATCATCTGATCCTGACCTATCTGACAGAGGTCGGACTATTCCTACGTCGCAGTTATACATTGCCTCGATGATATCATCTAGATCTTCATTCTGGCTATCCATGTCCGTGTCTTTACTGATGTTTATGTCATCATTTGGGTCATTCAGTGCTTCGATGATAGCATCGAATGATAATTCTTCTTTGATTAAATCACACTCAGGCTTGAACGTTGTCTATTGTTGTTTTCCCATTTTCTCCTCAAACTCTTTCTTGAGTCCTGCAACCCTTTCCATATCTGCCAGCCCGACAGGCCATTTGCCTGTGGATCTTATTGGTGGTGATACCTGCTCTAAGACCTTCTTCTTTTCTGTGAAAACCTGTGACATAGGCTTATTCTGCCTGGCTTGATTAATAGGCCCCATCGCATCAAGTTCCATGGGATAGGTCACTATCATGCATTTCATTTTGGCATCTCCATTCTCGTCAGCTTTGTTGTCAGTCACTGCTACCAGACAACCAGTATCATGTGAAGGCATTTCTTTTATGGTAATGCCCTCTTGCTTGGCAAGCTTCTTCTTTTGAGCCTGTCGGAGCCCCTGTAGCCTCCTCTTTTGACTCTTAGACATGGCCGGCAGACCTGACGGTCCTGACAAACCAGGTCCTGTCATCTGAGTGTTTTGAAATAGTTTCCCCCTTTGGTAATCCTCATTCCAGAAGGTGGATTGTGATTATTAAACTTATTTCTTCTAACCCATTTCTGCTTTCGTAATTCGGGGTAGCAGGCCATAGCGGAATTTCTTTCCCACTGATCCACTGTTATATTGGACGGGGGTTTCCTAGTTCTGATAGAATTGATCAATTGAAACCTCTGCCGACAGACCTGTTACTTCCTACTGATTCTCTGACTGGCTCTTCAAGCCAACCTCCAGTGTTATTTTGTCTAGATCTTGTCTGATACGTATGTTGCTGACGACTACATGTCTGCCTGTTGACGATATGCATATCACTTTTGTGCACACTGTTAGACCCAACATGGCTATTCGGGTGTGAAAACCTGCCCTGACTATTACCGTCATGAGACTCAGTTCTGTCTTGTGGGTGATATGTGATAAGCCTCTGGCTTATCTAGTTTTATGACTGGATGAACTAGGGTTTATGTGTCAATCAGTCGAGTTCACTCTCGTTTTCTCCCAAATTTGCCTTGTTTTGTTCCTAAGTTGGACTTTGACTCGTTTTGCGTCTTTTGTGTAGTTTTTAGCTTATTTTGGATAGAATTATGCTTTTGGTTGCTTTTGGTGTTTTCAGGTCAATAAGTGAAGCTCCGGGAGTCAAGGAAAGTCAAGAAGCAGTGGAAAAAGCACTTCTGGAGATACTCGCCTCGCGAGTGTATGCTCGCCTCGCGATCCTGAACATCGATAAAGCGAAGAATCATCACTCACTGCTCGCCCCTGCGAATGGATGATCGCCCCGCGAATAATGGAGACCAGGAAGTCAGAGACCATCACGGCCTAGCCGTGATGAAGGTCACAGCCTAGAATTGAATCTCGCCCCGCGAAAGCATCTCGCCTCGCGAAAGTTTGAAGATCCTGGAAGACAGAGACCATCACGGCCTAGCCGTGATGAAGGTCACGGCTGTGACAGATTGAAGTTGGAAGACTCGCCCCGCGAACACACTCTCGCCTCACGAAAATCCAAACTTGAATGCGTGCCAAAACTTAAATTCACCTCACGAATGATTTCTCGCCTCGCGAGCGGGCAAGATTCAGAATCCTTATTTAAAGGCTGTTTCAGATCAGAAATTGGAGGAGGTTTTTCCACTAGTTTAGATCAGTAGTTACGAATCCTTGTTTCTGGAGCTGCGTCTCCCTTCTCTTTTATTTTCTTATTTTACGATGGTGATTATGTCCGAGTGTTTGTCTATGAGCATGAGGAACTAATCCCGTCATCCGAGGGATCAATGAAGCCGCCCATGGCGGTATAGTGTTCATGTGATGTATGTTTTTCTCTCCTTCTCTCAATGAATGTTTTCCAATTCTGATTTGATTGCGTTGATCATATGTTTTGCGTGATTAACTAGTTAAACGTGTTTGAGGCCGAACGACGATTCGCGTTTTAGAACTTGGATTGGAATCACTAATCGAATAATGAGCACGACAGTGGATTTAGGAGATTAGTGCAACCTTATAGGGAACAAGAATTAATCAAATTCGAGATTAGGATTATGAGACCTAGTAAGTAATTAATTCAATCGTCGAATACGTCCTATTGAGCACGGCAGTGGAAATAGGAGAATTTGGGGGTCCCGGTTGACATTGTAATTGAACTTAGGGAGGAATTCATCATCACTTGGGTACTATACATGATTGGGTAGGTGGATTTGAGACCTTGGATATTTTAATTTCAGATTTTTAGTTAATTATTTTATTAGATTTGTTAATTGAATTTTTGATATTAATCTCTCTCTCTCAACCACCTTCTGTAACTTGACCAAACGCATCTGGTTTCCCGCGGATTAGTCGAATTGGTAGCCCAATCCCTGAGTTCGACCTCGGTAATTACTTACCGTGTTTATTTTATTACTTGCGACGACCCGGTACACTTGCCGGCGTCACAACAAGTTTTTGGCGCCGTTGCCGGGGATTGGCACAACCAATTTTCCTAATTTTAGGAAAGTTTGATTATTTGGTTAAGTTATTTTTATTTTTATTTTATTTTATTTTTATTTTATTTTTTTTTATTTGCTATTATCTCTCTCTACTTCTTTGATTCCACTTGGTCTTGCCTTGTTTTGTATGCGAGGTACACGAGGGAATGCTTCCGGGTTGCGAATATTGTAATGGGGACCATGACACTTGGAGCTGTCCGTTCTACTCCTCTCGAGAATATGTGGACTCATGCCATAATTTCTATGACAGCGTGCCCCAGAGTCAGAATCAGTATTGGGGTTATATGAGTAGAGACCATCCGGATTTATTTTGGAGTAATGATGGCGGTGGTCTAGCCTGGCAACCACAACCTCAACAGAATTGGCAACCACAACCTTGGGAGTTGGCTCTGGAGAAGATGAATGCGGCAGTTGAGAAGTTTGCAATCAATACAAGCGCAACCATTGACAAGTTGGCAACTCATACAGGGTTGGCAATTCAGAATCTAGAGATGAAGATTGCCCAACTCGCAAGGCAACCAAATGAGCATCCCCCAGAGACTTTCCCAGTTGATACCGAGAACGACCCTAAGAACCAATGCAATGCCACAACAACTAGAAGCAGTGGGGTGTTGGGATATGACTGGGATGTAACTAGTTCTCAGGGAGTTGAGGAAGAACTACCACATGTTGAGGAAGAACAACCGGAGGAAAAGGAATTGACAAGCGACAAGGCCCCGGAACAGCCACATGTTGAGGAAGAGCAACCTAAGGAAGAGGAGTTGGCAAAGGACAAGGCACTGGAGCAAGGGGGTAGAGATCAAAATGCGGATAAAGTGGTAGAGGATTCCACCATGCTTGCCAAGCAACCTGAAATTAATGCATTGGATAACTATGTTGGCTTACATGCATGTGTGGACATTGGTAAGTTAGACCCTCCCACTTGTCTGGCACACTTCCTCGAGAAAACATCATTTGACTCGAGAGGAAGTGAGTTCATAGTTATAGTGGTCAATGGAGTTTTCACACTCAGGCTAGGTGGAATCATAGATAGAGTCGTATTGCTCTTGCGAGGGCCACTTCATAAACCATGGGATCCGGGTGGAGGATCTCACATGATGAGCGTCTCTTGGCCCTTGTTTCATAGGCTATGGGATCCAGGTGGATGCTTCTTAATAAGTCAGGCTCGGGACGTTAAACAAGCGCTACTTGGGAGGCAACCCAAGCTAGGTATCCCTCTCCTTTCCTCACTTTTGTTTTGTTTTTGTTTTTGTTTTGTTTGTCACTCTTGAATAATTTGAGAAGATCAAGAGGTTGTGTATGAGTGACGTGTCGGCAAGCTTGTTGGATTTTAATTAAATTAAGCATGGATTGATTACATGAATTATTTTGACCATCGATGATTTTCCCCTAGGTTCTGAAAATAGAAAGTTGATCCCCATGTGAAAAATTGAAAAAAACTGAACTTTGAGAACTTTATTGTGATTACTTGATTTATGATAAGTTTGGGGTGAGAGGGTGCACACACTAGGAATTGTATCTCGGTTAAACAATTTGCAAAATGTCCAGGTGAGGATTTGAGCCTCCAACTTTGTTTTTGACTGTGTGAATCACTATTAAGTTGCACTTTCCCGGATTTGCTTGAATCTCTTTATGGTTTGCATGTCTATGTGTTGCATCAAATGATTTAGGCAATTTTCTTTGAAATAGCTTCTTGGCCTAAAAAGAACCATCCCTAATGCATGTTCCCTAGTTAGCCACATTGAGCCTAATTAGCCTATTGTTTCTTGATGACCCTATACTATAAGCCAAAAATCTGAAAAACCATGTTAACCCAATCTTAGGATTAGGAGAGCATGGAAGATTAGCAAGAGAAAGGTTGTGAGAAACTAAGTTTGGGGTGGCTACAAGGTGATATGTCATTTTGGTTGAGAAAAAGAAAAATAAAGGTTGAAACCCAAGGCGAAAAAAAAAGAGAAAAAAAAAAGAGAAAAAAAAAAAAGAAAATGGGTGATGAAAAGCATTGAATATGTGCCAAAAAGGGCAAAGAAAATAAATATAAAAAGGAAGAGGTGTGTAGCCACCAAATGCAAGGAAGAGAATAATATGAGAGTGAATTCAATTGGTGTGATACTAGTTTCATGCTCTCATTGATCCTAGGGACTTAGCCTCTATCCTTTGAATATCTTACCTTGAGCCAGGCCTCATTACAACCTTTAAAAGACCTTCTGATGTTGCATGCATATTTTCGTGGGAACCATTTTTGAGATGAAAATCAAATTCATGGGAAGTGCTCTTGATATGTGAAATTGAGTGAAAAAGTTGATAGCCTAGACAAACTTGAGCGAATGAGTGAAATACTAAATGCCCTCGTGAGGAAGGCAATTGTTTGAAATAGGTGATCTTCCTTTGTGTGTGTAGCTTTGATCCTCAACTTAGATTAATGATTGCATGAATGATAAGTTCTCAATTTTTTAAAGTAAATGAATGTGGGGATTACGTTGATGCGGGGGGGAATCGTTGGAGAAAAACTGTTTTGATTGCATGAAATTTGTGCGAAATCGATTGAATCCCCTAGGCTTGCCAAGTCTTGAGTCGTTTTTGAGTTTTAGCTTGCTTGGGGACAAGCAAGGTTTAAGTTTGGGGTGTTTTGATAAGCCTATGGCTTATCTAGTTTTATGACTAGATGAACTAGGGTTTATGTGCCAATCAGTCGAGTTCACTCTCGTTTTCGCCCAAATTTGCCTTGTTTTGTTCCTAAGTTGGACTTTGACTCGTTTTGCGTCTTTTGTGTAGTTTTTAGCTTATTTTGGATAGAATTATGCTTTTGGTTGCTTTTGGTGTTTTCAGGTCAATAAGTGAAGCTCCGGGAGTCAAGGAAAGTCAAGAAGCAGTGGAAAAAGCACTTCTGGAGATACTCACCTCGCGAGTGTATGCTCGCCTCGCGATCCTGAACATCAGATAAAGCAGCAGCAGTCATCACTCTGGCTCGCCCCGCGAACAGGATGATCGCCCCGCGAATAATGGATACCAGGAAGTCAGAGACCATCACGGCCTAGCCGTGATGAAGGTCACAGCCTAGAATTGAATCTCGCCCCGCGAAAGCATCTCGCCTCGCGAAAGTTTGAAGACCTTGGAAGACAGAGACCATCACGGCCTAGCCGTGATGAAGGTCACGGCTGTGACAGATTGAAGTTGGAAGACTCGCCCCGCGAACACACTCTCGCCTCGCGAAAATCCAAACTTGAATGCGCGCCAAAACTAAAATTCGCCTCGCGAATGATTTCTCTCCTCGCGAGTGGGCAAGATTCAGAATCCTTATTTAAAGGCTGTTTCAGATCAGAAATTGGAGGAGGTTTTTCCACTAGTTTAGATCAGTAGTTACGAATCCTTGTTTCTGGAGCTGCGTCTCCCTTCTCTTTTATTTTCTTATTTTACGATGGTGATTATGTCCGAGTGTTTGTCTATGAGCATGAGGAACTAATCCCGTCGTCCGAGGGATCAATGAAGCCGCCCATGGCGGTATAGTGTTCATGTGATGTATGTTTTTCTCTCCTTCTCTCAATGAATGTTTTCCAATTCTGATTTGATTGTGTTGATCATATGTTTTGCGTGATTAACTAGTTAAACGTGTTTGAGGCCGAACGGCGATTCGCGTTTTAGAACTTGGATTGGAATCACTAATCGAATAATGAGCACGACAGTGGATTTAGGAGATTAGTGCAACCTTATAGGGAACAAGAATTAATCAAATTCGAGATTAGGATTATGAGACCTAGTAAGTAATTAATCCAATCGTCGAATACGTCCTATTGAGCACGACAGTGGAAATAGGAGAATTTGGGGGTCTCGGTTGACATTGTAATTGAACTTAGGGAGGAATTCATCATCACTTGGGTACTATACATGATTGGGTAGGTGGATTTGAGACCTTGGATATTTTAATTTCAGATTTTTAGTTAATTATTTTATTAGATTTGTTAATTGAATTTTTGATATTAATCTCTCTCTCTCAACCACCTTCTGTAACTTGACCAAACGCATCTGATTTCCCGCGGATTAGTCGAATTGGTAGCCCAATCCCTGAGTTCGACCTCGGTAATTACTTACCGTGTTTATTTTATTACTTGCGACGACCCGGTACACTTGCCGGCGTCACAACAATATGATGGTGTTTTTTGTGCCCTAGCCGTCTTGGCAGCAGCATCGTCATAAAATCCTTCACATTTTGGGCAAACTTTGAAAATACCACCAGATTTCTTGCGTGTCATGAAGTCGACAAGCGGTTCACCTGGTTTTGGATAGACATCAAATGAATCTGTCAGGTCCATCTGAATATTTTGTCCAGCTCTTATATTGACCATGCCTATTCCTATAGGGACTTGACGGTCAGTTTTGTTAACATCAGGATCGAATGGTTCTGTATCAATCTTCATGTCTGGTTTCTTGTCTGAAAACTTTAATCTTCCTTCTGTCAAACCTTTATGAATGATGTCCCTGAAATGCATACAGTCGTTAGTTACATGACCAAAAGTATTATGAAACTTACAATATTTCTGATCTTTATTTCATGGGCTTTCAATAGCCTATGATCCTCTGACAATTTTAACTGCTTATCTTTAAGCAATATGTCAAATATTTGGTCGGCTTTGGTCACGTCAAAAGTATACATTTTCTTATTGATGAAAGGAATCCTTTCTCTGGCCCTTACAGGCCTCAAGGCTTGACATGTATAAGGGGGACCGGTTTTCAATTCAATATAGTCTACCTCATATTCTTCAGAATCATTGCCCTCTTCGTCGGAATCACTACATCCGACAAAATTAATCTTTTCTCTTTTGAGGAATTTCCTCAGATTGAAAACCTTTTCGGTCTTCAGTTGTTCAATTTGTCGGACTTTGTCACCCAACTGGGCAAGATCAATTAGGTGTTGGTTGACCAATTTCTTTCTGATATAATAATCTAATCCCCCGGCAGCAATCTTTACTATCTCTGCCCCAGGGATAGCGTTGAAGCAACGACTCCTCATTTGATGGAATCTGGCAAGGTAATCTTCGACAGACTCGTTATTCATTCTTTTAATGCTGAATAAGTCTGTTAACCCAATTTTTAAATCACCCCTAAAGAATTGATCATGAAAGCTCCTCTCTAATTGATTCCAGGAATGTATGGAATTAGGTCTCGGAGTTGAAAACCAAGAAAAAGCATTCTTAGTTAGTGAACTAGGAAAGAACTTCATTTTTAGTCCCTCCTCTAAAGCCAAATCTCCAAATTTGATTGTATATCGGGCAATGTGTTTGACGGTTGAGTCTCCACTCTCCCCCGAGAATTTAGACAATTTGGGTATTTTGTATCCTCGAGGCATTTCTGCCTGTTGGACCCAGTCAGGAAATGCCGATGCAAAAAATGGTTGATTAGCATAACCTATGTTAAAACCAAACCTATTCAATGCTTGTTCAACAACTTGGTTAACATTCTGGTTTAGAACATTTTGACGAAGCCCTCCAAGAGCACCCTAGTTTATGACAAAGTCTTCGTCTTCCGCTGGCTGTAGAATGTGTACATTTCCACGTCTCAAAGGGACTCGACGATGGGGCTGTGGTCGCTAGTCATCTTGTTCGAATCCATCAAGTTGGATAACTTGTGGTTGTTCAACCTGTGGTTGATTATTCTGACCGTGGTTAACATTTCTATTGACATTTCTATTGGGATTTCTATTGGCATTTTGGTTGTCGTCTGGGGCCAGCACACCCAAGGCTCTATTTAACCTACGTATCTCATTTGCCAAGTCATGCATGCATTATTTGTGTTTTCCATTAATGGCGTAATCACTGTACCCATTTGATGAGTAAATGTAATCACCATGTCATAATTATTAGAATGAATTTGTTGTCGAACATTGGCTAATGTAACCTCTGACATACCAACAATATTTTGTGGGGGTTGTCTAAGTGGGGATATTTGTGGCCTTACTACTAGACGCTCTTGTCGAGTATGGGTCATCACCATTAATCCGGTTATCCCATTCGCTTGACTGAGGATTTGCCCCCCAGTCGACAGTCCTGCTTGTCCAGATATGTGAGCGGCCATCGTTACTCCATTTGGATCTGGTATGTATGCAAATGGAGTATTTGGGTTAACAGTGGTCAAACCATAAGGCATTCCATACAAAGGTTGTGACAGAGGTTGTGTAGTCCCTCTTGGGTTTGAATTCACAACACTCTGTGGAGACAATACGGTAGCTGTCGGATTTATTTGTTGTAAAACTGGGGAAATTGGTGATGGGAGTGTTCCTTGGCCAACTTCGTCAAGTCTATTGACAACTTGAGTGTAGGAAACACCTCTTATCGCCACTAAACTATTAGTGCTATCATTTCCTGCATTAGTAGCATCAGCCATGATTGCGGGAATATTATCAACTGGCGCAACAGTGGTTATAGGATTAGCATCCCCCGTTGGCACAGCAGCGTTAGTGCTGACTATGCCTGCATTACTTGAACTACTCATATTCACAGAGTTTTGGGAATTAGATGACATTTGAATTACTCTCCCACTCCGTAGACGCATACAACAAATTTGTATATGAGAGTTCGTGACACTATACGAGTTACTCTAAACTCGTCCCACTGGGCGTGCCAATTTGTTAACGTTGGTTTTTGGTTTTTGACCAAATTTCCTTCGTTACAAGTAACTAGAGATCAAACGAGCGTGAGACCTACGAGTTATCCGGTAATCTCGTCAAGAATAGGTATGGTCTGTCTGCCAAGTATGAATTTGATAAGTTAGTCAAATCTAGTAATATGCTAGCAGGGACTTTATGCTATGACAAGTATATAAGTTTTAAAAATGGTGTACAAATTATTGCTAATAATGAAACTTGACAACGAAACCGTTTATATTTGAAAAGGTAAATTTGAAATTTAAAAGAAGAAAGTAGTTTATATGTAGAAAATAACTTCCTGATTGTCCTGAGTTTACAATGAAAAAGAAACACAATTTTAAAAAGAAAGTTAAGTAAAGTAGGATCTAAGTGATACAACTTTCAAGAATTAAACGAATTTAAAAGAAGACCATAAGAGAAATGCTGGATATAAGTAAGAATAAATGAAGAACTTGAATAAAAGAGATGAAAAATGGCATTGAATTTTGCCATAGTATTGAAATAAGAAGGATGGAATGAATACTTGAATGTAATCCGTCAATCTACTGTGTGTTCGAGATATGTAGGATGTGTATCAAGTAACCGACCTCGTTTACATCATGTTTACAAATATTTATAGACAAATAAAGTAACTACTCATTGCTAACTTCCTATCTTAATGATTGCCACGTGTCTTGGCAGTTTTCTAAACTTTAAATCTAAACTGCTTTGTCAAACAATTATGATAACTGCTTCAGTTTCTTGAACTGCTCCGTGTCAACTTAATTGTCTTTGACAATTTGGCTGCTTGACAACTTATATTGATAGTCATTCGTCGGATTGGGGACTTAACCAATTCCTTGATTTTCTTCTTATTATGTCGGACTATGTTTTCTCGTCAACCAAATATTTTCAATACTTATAAAATTTTAGTTATTACTTCGATCCCTTCGTTAGCCTATCGAGAAAACATCCGTGAAAATTCAAAATCTCACCCTTAACAATAAGAAACCTAACATGCAAAGACATTAATGTGAAATCGAAAAAAGAGGATTAGAAAGGTGATTTTCCATTTCCTTATTTTAATGAAGTATTATGATTCTAAGTTTTAGTTACATTGACATGTGCACAGTTGGCCCTTGCGGTGCACTTGAGTACTTAAAATTTTTGTAGTAGATAATACTTAAAAAAGTTTTGCGATGCACCTAAATTTCCAAAAGAATTAAACCTATGTCAAAGGCAATCATACTCTCACTCCAAATGAAGCTTATTGACTGGAAAATTCTACCTATCTCTCTTGATAAGACTTGGGCAAGTTTCACCCTTGTGGAGACTAAAAACTACACTACTAACGTTGTTGAGGATGATGCCGACGAAAGGGACGCAGAAGGAGGAGGGGACGGGACTCAGCGGAGAAGCATGCAAAGGATCAGTGGTGGGAAGCCATTGATGCACCTCAACAAGAAGCTGTTGTATCGAAACGAGGTGTGAAATGTGAAGTGATGGAAAGTTTGAAGCAAGATTTTCAGCGAAGTCCATCGAGTATTTTAGAAATACCTCCTCCTGAGGTGGAATTTAAAATACCATATTTTAGGCAAAGTAAATACCCTGTCAAAATTACAGTGGATTTTCAAAATTCTTAAATTAAGAATCCAAACAAATCATTTTAAATTGAAGTATTTTAATTCCTCTCAAAAATTACATTACATCCTTAGAATGCTCCATCCAAACACACTGTTAGGGAAAATCCAGCTAATTGTCCAACCAAGAGTTTAAAAACAACTAACACTATTTGTTTCCTTGATTTTTCTAAATCACTAAAATGAAAATTTGCTCTTATCCTATTTAAGATTTTATTTTTGGTTAAAAAAACTCTATGGACTTGTTTTTTAAAGAAAATGCTAAATGTTAGGAATTGAATTCTCAATTTTTTTTACAAAGCTTTCAGTCATCTACTAAACCTTTTTCTCCACCTTTTTGATATTTTTTTCTGTAATTCCATTGATTGTTTTAAGAGAAATGATATTTGAACACATTTTCAAACACCATAACTCTTGACACCGTATATTATACAACTTTTGGAAACTTTTGAAAGGTTTAAGAGAGAGAAAATATGATTAATAAATATGGGATTGTATAAACATACAGTATTGATGTCTGAAAATATGTTCAAATACCATTCCTCTTGTTTTAAACTCGTGATGCTTTCATTTTGGGAAGCGTCTATGGTGCATCACCCACCAAAATGGTGTAGTGATGCACAACCCACATGTCATATTGTGAACCAATGAATTTGTCAAGTGGATAAGTGATATTATCTTTGATTTTTCAACTTGCAACTACACTCAAAATGAGTGACTTCTAGCATGAAGCACCAAAATAGGTTCTTCACTAAGAAGCACCATTTTGGATCATCAGATTTAATATTTAAATATCAAAAGTACAATTTTACCCTCATCCCTATCCACCCCATAGACCCAGCGACCCACTCTACCGGAAAACACAATCATCGACCATCTTGTTGGAAAACGCAACCACCCACCACATTGCTAGCTGACTATGCCATCACCATGCCCAATCAAGTCCAGCGGTTCAATTCCAAGCTGCCTCTGCTACTGCTTCTGCCATTGATTCAGGTCTCATTTCCGACAGTCCAAGCAAGGGAGTGTGCCTGTGAAGAAAGGGAGGACCGCCGTCTACGATGGTGATGAATGCAGGGTTGATCAGCGGTGTTGAAGGATGGTTGGTAGGGGTGGGGTGGGATGGATGAGCAGTGTTGATCCACGGTGTTAATAGGTAACCATTTCTTTTGACACTAAAAGCTCAGCCATTAAATAATTTATTATTAAATCTAATGGCTAAAATATGTAACTCACTGGTGGCACCTTCTGAAGTGCTTCAACCTAGCCAGCTATCTTGAAACAAAGGTAAATGAGTTGAAATGTCAACATAATACATGTGACAAATTTATTGGTCCACGTTCTGTCATGTGGGTGTGGTGCACTACTGCACCATTTTGGTGGGCGGTGCACCATAACCTTCACCAAGCAACTTATACATATATACACATACTGAATCAGAGAGTTAAGAGTTAAGAGAGAGAGAGAGAGATGGACGGGATAGAGCACCGAACAGCGAGCGTGAATGGCATAAACATGCACATAGCTGAGAAGGGTGACGGCTCATTGATCCTCTTCATCCATGGCTTCCCCGACCTATGGTACTCCTGGCGCCACCAGATCACAGCTCTGGCTTCCCTTGGTTATCGCTGTGTAGTGCCAGACCTCCGTGGTTTTGGTGACACCGACATGCCGGCTACACCAACCTCCTATTGGAATATAGGCTCATAGTACACACTCACAAGAACAAAGAAATCAAAGAGAGAATATTGAGAGAAGAAAGAGATAGTTTTCTCTAAATAACACTTGAATCAATCATTAATCCTACTTCTGATTACACTTGCAGCACATGTATTTATAGTGCTATTACACCTATAACAATCAATAACTAACTCTTAACTTTTGCAACTAACAATCACAACTAACTATATCAACAACCCAACTAACTAACTAACACTTCTAACTAAATTTGAATTACAACTCCAACACCTCCTACACCAGCCTCCACGTCGTCGGTGATCTCATTGGGTTGCTGGACGCCATAGCAGGTGACCAAGAGAAGGTGTTTGTGGTGGCTCATGACTGGGGAGCCCTCATTGCTTGGTCTCTTTGCCTCTATCGCCCAGAACGAGTCAAAGCTCTGGTTAACTTGAGCGTGCCTTTCACTCCCAGAAACCCCAAATCAAAGTCCCTTGACACCTTAAGAGCAGTGTATGGAAATGATTATTATATCTGCATATTTCAGGTCTGTTGGTTTGCTTCTTTTGTTGCTGTTGTTGGGTACCAGCAGTAACATATTTTTATGGTTTCTTTTGTCTTTACTGTTTTATATATGTTAATGATGAGGTGGACAAATATTTTGGTTTATTAATTTGATATATGAAGGTCTTTGGTTTCATCATTTTAGTCTTCTAGGTTATAGCTTTTGGGGTGCCAAAGTGGTTGTTGCTGAAGTTTATTATTACATTTGGGTGTGGTTATGGTGTATCATTCATATTTTACACCACTCACTACACCATCCATGTGACAAATTTTGGGTCAATCAAATTGTCACATAGGTTGGTCAAAATTTCAAAATTTCAAAATTTCTAGTTGTATTATACTGTAGTCAAATTATATGAATACAGTATATTGTAATATAGTATATGTACTTTTTGTATTCGCAAATTTAACCCATATTAAAATAATGTTTTTTGATTAAAAAAACTGATTATATTGCAAAATATTATTGAGAACGAACATTATTTTAATTTATATTAAAATATTATTTTTTATCAGTTTTTTTAATCAAAAAACATTATTTTAATATGGGTTAAATTTACGAATACAAAGAGTACATATACTATATTACAATATATTGTATTCATATATTTGACTACACTAGAAATACAACTAGAAAGTTTGAAATTTTGATCAAACCCATGTGATAATTTGATTGGTCCAAAATTTAATTATCACATATAAATAGTATAGTAGGTGGTGTAAAATATGGATGATACATCTTATCCCAACCCATTACATTTACGGGAGCCTGGAGATATAGAAGCTGAGGGGAAAGGGTTTAGACAACCCAGTGACAGTGATTCTCCCATTGTCTTGCCATTATGGCTATCTGAAGGAGAATGCAAGTATTATGCCACCAAATATGACAAAACTGGATTCACCGGGGGTTTCAACTACTACAGGAATTTGAATCTGTACGTTAATCTTCAACACCTACCCTTTTTTTTTTTCATGATAATTATCTTCGAAAATTATATGAATGTACTCTTAGCTTCTCATTTCACACTAACACCAAAAAACGCACGGCCCTGCTAGTTTGCACTGTTTGCGGCACTTTTTCCTTTAGATCATGTCAATTTATTTCGGCTAAATTATATTTTCCATCATTATCTTTATTTTAGATTTTATTTTTATTTTATTTTTATTTTTTTAAATTATCTCTTTTTTTTAAAGTTACATTAATGTGATCCATCTTTTATTTGTTATTTCGAAATGATCCCCATTTTACAAAATTAAACCAATGTGTTACTTTTTTTAATTCCAGAATAGTTCCTTTTTAATTTTTGTGTTCCAAAACGATCTCTTATTTTATAAAATTTATATCAATTTGATCCTTGTTGGGGTTGGGAAGTTCTTCAATGCCTCACTCACACTAACACATTGTAAAACAGAAGAGGGAATAGAGAGGGAGAGAAAGAGGAAAATCAGATAAATCAGAAAGTTTGCATATAACACTTGCACACACTTTCATTCACTAATCATATGTATTTATACTTACATGGCATAGCTTCACACAGTTAGTTACTCCAACCAACTCACTAACAACTCTAACTTTCATGTAACTAACTCTAACTCTAACTACCACTACAACTAATTATTGATATTTGAATTATTTCCAACACACCCCCTTAATTCAAATATTCAACATACACTATTTTTTATTATTACACTAAACTTGCATTCAATAATGCACACTTTTTATTATCACTAACACACATATATCCTCCTGGATCTCATATCAATTTTTTATCACATATTTGGGCTCCACCAATTAAGACAAATTCGTGACCCAATTTCTGGGAGACCAAATCTGCCCTAATTTCCTTCTCCCTCACTTCTAACTCAACCTTGGATAATGTCCAGCCACCAGATTGACCAGTGTCTCTTCTGCTGCTAGAGGCCGCAGGCCGCATCATCATTCCATATTACTTCAACATGCGATGAATGATTTTCATCTCCAATACATGCATCAAAACTGACATGTTTGTTTGCCTTAATTTCTCCAATGTAAGCTTCATCCCACTTTGCACGTCCCTTCATTTGGGTAGGATGATGGAGAGCTTGGGCCTGGCCCATTAATCCAAACCCTGGACCCAATTTTCGAAATGCCAGTTTTGCCCCTGCATCCATCATCTTCTCCTTCTCGATGGTTACCAGTGGCTGCGACACCTCTACAACACTACACCACTGCAGCTCTGGCGATAACGGCCACTTGATCGGACCTCCACACCTCAGTGTTTTTGTTCTCCTCTCCACGACACTTGCCCAATCAAACACCTCGGCTTCTCCGTGCGACTCCACCTTCACTGCTTTTGTCGCCGCCGCGTAAGGGTCCCGATACAACGGTTCAATCCTCTCTGCCTGAACCTCCGTCGCGAATTGTAGATCCGGAATCGCCACCTCCGTATAGGTCGCGTTCCGTCCACCTCGCAGCACTGCTACCCAGACTGGATTCTCCTCTCTTTCCGCCATCACCTCCTCTAGCAGCACGGCTCTGGCTGCTCGTCGTTCCGGCAGTGACGGCAGCGGCAGTGGTTCTTTCTATGGTTGCTTGAAACCCTCGGATTGAACTTCATACTCCACCTCTTCTTGGCCACCCTTCTTTACAGAATCTTTGGATTGGAAGAGAGGTTGCTCACAAGGTGTTTGATGGAATGACCCAGTAAACACAACATTCAGGTTTCCAATCTGAAGATTGTTTCGTTCCATCAGCAGATCCACTCTTTGTACATGCTCCACGACGACACCTTTTTCCTTTTGATCTTCTGCCACAAGCTCCATTGTCTTGTCTTTGCTGATTTCTTGAACACATTTCTTGAACTCTGTTTCTGGCTCATGCACCTTCTTGCCATCTACAGTTGAACCCTTCTTTGTGCACCCTCTTGCAGCCTTTTGACAACTCTTGTTTGCCTCAAGATCATCATTACTGCACTCTGTCTTGTTTGTTCTCTGCTTCTCTTTTCTCCCTGTGTCCTCTTCTTTATTCTTTTTTACACTTTTGATCTCCTTCTTGCTTGCAACACCTTTCTTCACATTTTCAGCATCTCCATAGGCTTGTTGCAAGATTTTCCATGCTTCTCTTGCATTTTTGGCTGAAGCAATCTTCCCAAGATTCACATCATCCACACATTGATGAAGGATGATGAGAGCCTTGTAATATCTGTTCTTGGATTCCTTGTAGGAGGCACTATCCTCCTCTTCTTGGATCCCATCCTTCACTGTTTCCAACACTTCATGGAAACCAAAGATTGCTTCCATTTTCACTACCCAATGCTCAAAGTTCTTGCTATCAAGAACATGTAGAGGAATTGAAAAATCCTCACTCAACTCCATCTCCATGGACACACTCTCCCAAGATCGTTATAACTCTGGATACCAATTTGTTGGGGTTGGGAAGTTCTTCAATGCCTCACTCACACTAACAAATGTAAAACAGAAGAGGGAATAGAGAGGGAGAGAAAGAGGAAAATCAGAGAAATCAGAAAGTTTGCATATAACACTTGCACACACTTTCATTCACTAATCATATGTATTTATACAATTACATGGCATAGCTTCACATAGTTAGTTACTCCAACCAACTCACTAACAACTCTAACTTCCATGTAACTAACTCTAACTCTAACTACCACTATAACTAATTATTGATATTTGAATTATTTCCAACAATCCTCTGCATACATATTTTAAACGGAAAAGACCATATTAAAATCTAAAATAAAGATAAGTGATCAAAACATAACAAAAAATAAAAAAAGAACCAAATTAAAACTTAAAATAAAGATAAGAAAAAAAATTTACAGTTTATTTTTGCCGAAGGGTAACGTTAGTTGAACGGACACGTTTCATATAATTCAAAAAAATTCCTTTTTATTAATTTATTGACTTATTTATTCATTCAATACTTAAGTCTTATATGAAATTACTTTGATTTCTCTTTGTAAAAATATACTAAAACAACATGTTCGAAGTATAATAAAGGCATTAATCTATTTTTAACTAACAGCTTAAACTTTTTAATATATATATATATATATATATATATATATATATATAATTCACGACACCTTATCGGAGTATTGTCTAACCCAAAAGTAGTTGGTCGTAGTGAAAGTGTACTCCCAGATAAGCTTTACCTACAAGATCGAAGGTTCGAAGTCTAAAGTAATCATTTAGGAAATGGCTTTACCTAACTATCACCCCGACCCAAGGATTAATCTCATAATTATATTTGTAAGAATATCTGGTCAAAGAAAAAAAAAATATTTCTCGCATGCTCTTGCATGAATGGGCACACACCCACACACCCATTAATTCTACTTGTAAGTAGGGCTGGACATGGACCCGAGGCCCGGCTTTAACCCAAATAACCAAATAAAAAATTAAGTGAATGGGTGGGTCAGGTTAGTCTCACGGGTCATCGGGTGCCAAATTTAGGTTCATTTGGCTTCATTCGATCGGGCTTGGATCACTTAAAATTTTTTCACTTTCGATCGAACCCGACCGAACCTGGGTTCACAAATCTCATTTATTTATTTACCTTATCGATGAACCGTGTCATTTAGTCAACCCACATATGTTCCCTCTTCCCATCCTATTGAGTCTGAAACCCTGGTCCTCTCTCTCTCTCTCTTACCAGCCGCGCCGTCTTCGTCCAGCATCCAATCAAATCTGCCCCACATGTCTTCGGCAACCTCGTTCTGTTCCGATCGACATCGCTGAGCCGCTCTGCCATGCCATGCCTCTTCATCTACCTCCTCGAGACGTATCACGGATCTTCGAACACCCAGCCCATCATGTCGCGGAGTCGCCCACCATCAATAACAAGTACCAACCCGCTGTTTCGTGGAGTCGTCGTGCTGATGCATGTTGACATCTGCTTCAGATCTACAAAGGAGTTGAAAATTTTGATTCTCTTTTGAAAGTTTGAAACAATATATGGTTTATGTAAACAAAGTTTTTGGTTAACCTGTCCGCCGACCGACACAAAATGCCTCCCACTCAATCCGAACGCAGAAAGCGACGGGAATGGGCGATATATCCAGGAGGTCAGTTTTCTTCGGTGGGATTTTTACAATCGAAACGGACTGGTGTCTGCCCCTACTTGTAGGAATACGGAACAAGAGACTATTTATGTTTTTAAAAAAAATGAACACTAAAGAAACGTGGATAATAAAACTCAAAATAAGGAAACTCATAATTATACAATCCAAATTTTAAATTTAATTTTTATTTTCCAAATAATAATACGACCGTATAAAAAAAAAAGTGTTCTTGCAAGCAACAAATTGACTCACCTTTTCTCTATATTGCTTCCCTTGCTTTTGTAGAAATTGGGAACTCACTGCTCGGACTGGTGCTCAAATCAAAATTCCGTTTATTGTGGGTGATCTTGACCTAACTTATAATGCACCTGGCATGAAGGATTACCTTCACAAAGGTGGGTTCAAGAGAGATGTGCCGCTTCTGGAGGATGTGGTTGTCATTAAGGACTCGTTTGGTGGTCAGGATATGATAGAGGCGGATATGATAAGAGAATAAGATAGGAGTAGGATAGGATATGAGCAGGATAAGTTGTTATCATATCCAACGTTTGGTGTCCACCAGATAACCAACCGGACAGCATTATAATTTAAGTATGAATTTTAAATTTTTCGTTTTTATTCTAAATATTTTCATCTTTTATTAGATTTTAGTTTTTTTTTATAATTTTCATTATTTGAAATTATATAAAAAAACAAAATTATCATTGTGATAAAATTACATATAATTTTTAAATTTTTTTAAATATTGTCTAAATAAAATTAGTTTTTTATATTTTAAAATATTCATTTTTTGTTTTTACTTTACATATAGTTAAATTATTAGAATATTTTTTTTATATTTTACAGTTTTTTAAAATAATATAAAATAACAAAATTAGCATTGTTACAAAATAAAAATAAATTTTACATTGAATTATTAATATTTATTATTTTAAATATTTTATATTTTATTATACCTTTTTTTGGTAACCATGTTAAATTTTATTATAATTTAAATTATTATTTTATTATACTTTAATTATTTTATGTATTATATATTTTGATATTTTATTATACTTTAAATCATCCTATCCTACTTGCTACCAGAAAAAAAGAAAAAAAAAACCTTATCCCATCCTGTTGAGTGCTAACTCAGCCCCCCTTCAGGATAGAATTTTAACTAGATGGACAGGATATGATAAGTGACAGGATTGCCTTATCCTATCATGCTGGCTCACCAAACGACAGTTTCAAACATGATATGACAGCTTATCCTATTATATCTCTCTTATCCTGACCATCAAACATGCCCTAAAGAGGCAGGGCACTTCCTTCACCAAGAAAGGCCTGATGAGATCATCAAACACATCTATGATTTTTTTCGGAAGTTGAAGCTCTCTCTAAGGCTCTAGCCAATTACTTCCTGTCAATGGTGGCAATACTTGGCATTTTCATGATTTTAAACCTTGCTCTGTATCATCCCTGAATAAATCTTGATGCTCATGTTTCATTAAATAATAAGGGTGATACCGATTATGTCATTTATACGAGGCGTGCTAATTCCAAAAAATAAATTATTTACTGTATCAATTAATTATAATATAATAGTATTAATTATATATTTGGATATATTTACTGATGATTTTAAGATAATATATTTTATTTAAATTATTTAAAAATTCAATTTTAATATATGTTAAATTATAAAAAAAAGGTATAAAATTATTTGTACAAATTCATAATATTTATTTTGTAATTAGTTTTGTAGAAGGAAATGAATATAACGTTATATATTTGACAGATTTATCTTCTCTAAAAACAATTTTTTTCTAATTTAATCAGTAAAAGTGAAGTCTTGCGGGTCCATTGACAAAAATTGATGAAGGAAATATCCAAATTTCTTTTCTACGGACGTGTTTGAGAAAGCTAGAATTTTTCCTGTGACATCTATTTTATCCTAAAAAAGTTATTTTCGGAATAATCTAATATGTTTAGTATTTTGCTTAAACTTATAAAAAAATATATTTTGGAGGAAAAAAATTATTTTATACCATCTAGTTTGTTTTAGTTTAAGATTATTAGGATTTGATTATTTTTCATTCTGAAAACTTTATTCCATGTTTATTCCTACAAAACTAACTTCTAAATAAATATTATTAAATTATATAAATAATTTCATACTATTTTCATAATTTATTATACAAAATATAATAAAAAGTAAGTGATATATAAAAATAAAGATGTGTAAATTTTTATCTTCAAACAAATATCATAATTCTTAATACTTAGAACCTGACAAATACTGTAACTTTATTAGAGTCCACCCGTCTCAATTCTATTGGAAGAATTGTTTACACAGGAAGAATATATTCTTTCTTTGATCTTTCAAATTGTTAGGCTTGGAATGTTTTGCCCATTGAGCTATGCTTTATTTACTTTTGCTTAAATTGCTCTTGAAAAGTATAGTTGAATGCTGTATCTTGCTGCCTTAATTTGTATACATAGATAGAGACTGGAGGCCAATTCCACAAAGCAGAACCGACACTCCAGGGAATGGGATAATAAGCACAGTGAAGAAAGGAAGGAAAATAAGAAATAAAGCACCCTACTTTTACTTGTTCCCTTATCATTATGTAATGCACAAAAAGTACTCGTTAAGCAAAGCAACTCATACACATATACATATACTGAATCAGAGAGTTAACAGTTAAGAGAGAGATGGACGGGATAGAGCACCGAACAGTGAGTGTGAATGGCATTAACATGCACATAGCTGAGAGGGGTGAAGGCCCATTGATCCTCTTCATCCATGGCTTCCCCGACTTATGGTACTCCTGGCGCCACCAGATCACAGCTCTGGCTTCCCTTGGCTATCGCTGTGTAGCGCCGGACCTCCGTGGTTTCGGTGATACCGACGTGCCGGCTACACCAACCTCCTACACCAGCCTCCACGTCGTCGGTGACCTCATTGGGTTGCTGGACACCATAGCAGCCGACCAAGAGAAGGTGTTTGTGGTGGCTCATGACTGGGGAGCCCTCATTGCTTGGTCTCTTTGCCTTTACCGGTCAGAACGGGTCAAGGCTCTGGTTAACTTGAGTGTGCCTTTCACTCCCAGATACCCCAAAAGAAAGCCCCTTGACACCTTAAGAGCATTGTATGGAAATGACTATTATATCTGCAGATTTCAGGTCCTGCTCCTAACTTCGTCTTTGGTTTGCTTCTTTTGTTGCTGTCGATGTGTACCAGCAGTAACATTTTTATGTACACTAACCGTATAAAGATTTTTATACTGTCAGTCAATCATCATTAATAATATGAATAACCTTTAAGATAATTATGATAAGAGTCAAAAAATAAAATAAAAAAATTATCGACGTAACAATTTATGACTGGACATATGTAAAAATGTTTTACATTACCGGTGTATAACAATTAAACTGAACTGGACAAATATTCTGGTTAATTAATTTGATTTATGAAGGTCTTTGGTATTCCACATTTTGGGTGCTAAGTGGTTGTTGCTGAAGTACATTATTACAGGAGGCTGGAGATATAGAAGGTGAGTTTGCCCAGATTGGCACTGAGAGAGTCCTGAAGGAATTCCTCACATACCGCAACCCGGGTCCACTTTATTTACCTAAGGGGAAAGGGTTTGGACATCCCATCGATTCTCCAATTGTCTTGCCATCATGGTTATCTGAACAAGAATGTAACTACTATGCCACCAAGTATGACAAGACTGGATTCACTGGGGGTTTGAACTACTACAGGAATTTGGATCTGTACTTTAATCTTCAACTCCTACCCTTTTTTTTTTTCATGATCATTATCTTTTAATCGTGCTAGCAACAATTTGTAGTTAAAACTCACCTTTTCTCTATATTGCTTCCCATGCATTTGTAGAAATTGGGAGCTCACTGCTCCGTGGACTGGTGCTGAAGTCAAAGTTCCAGTTAAGTTTATTGTGGGTGATCTTGATCTAACCTATAATGCACCTGGCATCAAGGATTACATTCATAAAGGTGGGTTCAAGAGAGATGTGCCGCTTCTGGAGGATGTGATTGTAATTGAAAAGGCAGGGCACTTCCTCCACCAAGAAAGGCCTGATGAGATCAACAAACACATCTATGATTTCTTTTCGAAATCTCAAGTTCGTCGCTCTAGGCGCCTTCCTGTTGTTTCTGTTGGCATTGTTATCCTTTGCTCCATCATCTTTCAGTTCTTGCTGAGTGTGTATTCTCGAAGTGGGCATGTGCATCAACCCTGAGCAACTCTTGATGCTCATGTTTCATAAATAAGAGTGATACCAACAATGTCATTTGTGTGAGTCGAGATGGCTTTTTTTCTCAGGCACTGCAATATTTCCTTGCAGGTCTATTGAAAATAATTGACGGAAGAATTATCTAAAATTCTTTTCCACAGTAGAGACTAGAGAATCTATCAATTGAAGTCGTTGATCTAAGCACTCATGGTAGCATATAAGGTTTTCATCAAGTAAAACCTTTTCTTTCCCAGGTGTTGCTGCCATAACATAATTAACATATTTATTCTTCCATGCTCGCTTGTTTCTTTTTATTGTCAGTGCTATATGTGCCGCCATTATCATTGAATATTTCACCGTGGAAACTTCTATTGTATAGCTATAACTATGGCTTCATCATGTCCATTTAACAAATCATAAACGAATCCATGTGCGCCAATTGTGTGCAATTGTAACTGCAGTGTTATGTATGCAACCCTAGGAACCAACCTCCACAGCCCAAGACACCCCAAACTCCACAAGCTATGCAAGGTAGTAAATTCAAAGATTAAAAAAGATATTCGTCAAAGCAAATAGGACCCAGCTGCGTCCATAGAGTGATCATAATCATTATTTTCCACAGGAAAGAGTTGCCACCATTTTCATGTGAGGTGTCTAAAACAGCACTTCCACCGAGATCCAGAGTACTGATTCAATGACCGTAAATAGAAAACAAACTGATAAATTAGTGGTGTATGTCTCCTGAACTCCCAATAATGCAGTTTTTATGGTGTCTTCCTCTTTGTTTATCCTTGGCAAGAGATCCCCTGGTGCAGAATTTAAGTACTGCTGCGGGCAATAACAACCCATATCAAGAATTTCCCGGCCTGTTTCTTTTTTCAACATTAAACTGCACGTCCACAAGACCTGTAATGCCTGCAGTAATTGTTTGACCTTCTTTCACAGGGCCAACGCCTGGGGGAGTGCCTGCACATCATAATCTATGTTAGCAAGGCAAGACCGGAAGAGTCACAAAGATTTCCCAATTTTAAGTGTCGATTCCTGTAATACATGTTTTTATAAAGAATAAATAAAAAAATCCTGTAATGCATGCTATTTAATCCAGAAAACCCTATAAAGGGCAAAATAGGTCCACAAGCATGACCATGAGGCAAATAAAGCAATCCAAGGTAACCAGCCACCAACACAGGTGCAACCTTTTCATTGTAAGGAAATCAGAACTCCTTACAAAGGATATTGGGAAAATTGCATTGACCACCCTTGAGGTTTGACTTAATTACACTCAACAACCCTCTTGTTCAAAAGCTACACTCACCTCCCTCTAGGAAATATCGGTATAATTTCAACCATATCATAACCCTTTTAGGGAAGGTAAATGTGATGATAACATAAACCTCAAGGGAAGTTAGTGTAATTTTTAAAACAAGCGGAATGCCAAAAGTAACTAAGTTAAACCTCATGAGAAGTCACCGTGATTTCGGCAACGATATTTTAAATAGGAGATTATATGCCAAGATTATAAAAGACATTTTTTGATCAAGTAAAATGTGGCACAAATACAATTACGCAGATGAGGTATCAATGCAATACCAGTTAGTATCACATCTCCTTCAAACAATGTCATGACAGAACTGATGTGGCTAATTAGAAATGGGATCTTAAAGATCATGTCCTTGGTTGAGCCTTTCTGCCGAATTTCCTCATCTACCTACATCAAAGCAAATCCATTTGTCTGCAATCAGTTCAAGGTTTCTAATGCATCATTGAACCGATGCACAGCCAAAAATATCAGAACCAGGTAATAGAGAGAGAAGTGCAAATATCTCAAACCTTTAACCATAGCTCTAGATCATCAGGGTTTGGCACCAGAGTCTTGGGCAGCTGCATAAAATTAAAATTAGTAAACTTGAAGAATATGGCTTAAAATATAAATAGAAGAGCAAAATAATGTCTATGGGTGGCCATGACTCATTACTTAACGAATCTTAAATTTCACTCAGAAGAAGAATGGGTAACTGAATGCAGGACCTACAGTACAACATGCATAGGAAGCTGGTAAAAGTTCTTCAATTACAAAAGGCCCACATTACAATTTTACAAGCAAGTAATATATTACTCCCAGACTCATTTCTCTAATATCACATTTATAAAATAGTTTCAGCACACAATAAGCATCACAGGATGCAATTTCTTACAATAGAACTAATTGGTGTGAAAGTGTCCTGGCCTTTTGCCAATGTCCATGGAAGACCTGCAGACTAACAATAAAAGGGGGGAAAAATTAAAAGAAACCACATCAATTGTTAGATTATGAGAATATCAGGTCTAAATTGCACATACAAATTATTTTGGCAGAAAAATATCACATACAAAAAGCAAAAGGGAATTTAACACAAACAATTTTACATCCCAAAAGTTTGAGTGCGTTTGTTTTACAGATTTTTGTGGAAATATTTTCTGTATCTTTTGGAGATTGGTGGCAATAATTTTTTGAAACATTTTCCATTGATTGGTATTTGGTGCAGTCTCCACAAAACCATTTTCCTATGTTTGGTGTAACAGTCAAAGGAAAATATTTCCAATTTTTCAAAGATGAAGAAACAACCTATGTACTTGTGCTTCAAAATAATTTGTAAAGATGGTGAGAAATCAAACTGCTAACTTGTTGGTTCCCTGATGCTAGAGGATGATGTCCAAATTAAAAAGATACCTTTGCAGCAGCTTGAAGGTCCCTGGCAGTCATATCTAGTGCGAGTGCATACCCTGAAATACCAAAATGCATTTTTATTTGTCCATTTGTCATTATGGGTTAGCTTACAAATAAAAAGAACAAGTAACTTCACTCAGCATAACACATTAATAATAATATATGGGTTTTTATATCCTGTACAATTTTACACATATTAAGAATCTCAAAAGAGTAAATTTATATAGAAACTTATGTATTTTATATTTTCAAATCTGATATGCTTAATTTTTCAATAAACAGTTGTTGTTTTTGAGTTTCTTAACCTGTGCTGTAGAGTTGCACGTGATAGAAAACCCATAATATATATTGAATCAAGTGAAATCACAAACCCAACTTGATTAATGCTTCATCACAACAGAAGCACAAGCTGATTAATTAAGATGAATACCGGTAACATAATCCATGGCAGAGGATTCAGGCACATCACGAGCTTTCTTCCCAATCACTACAGCCAGCTCCACTTCATGATGCAGAGACCCCTCCTTCTCTGGGATCTTGATAGTTCCACCATTTTCCAGGTAAGACGACGTCGGTTTCAGAAACAACACTGGCTCCTGAAAACAAAACACACTTCCATTGATCGATCAACGTTACAATTCTTAACTGCAACGATTGAGAGTTTTATCCCGGTAGTAGATGATTTGCGATTTGTGAAAGTGAGTGAGAGAAGAGAGAATGGAACCTTGGGAACGGCGTTGCCTAGTTCTTTAGCGTGAGCCGCGTAGTTTCTGCCAACACCAACGATCTTGGTACTCAATTCCAGAAGCTTCTGACACGCTGCCGTTGCCATTTCCTTCCTCTCTATTCTATTATGTTATGTTGCTTCTTCTTCTTGGCCTTTCGGTTTTCGCCAAATCCAATTTTGCTACCACAATGTCAATGAGCATGTTCATATGGAAAACTTTGTAAAAAAAAAATTCACTTTATCTTATTCTTATTTAATATTTTAATTGGTTTTTTTTTTCTAAAACTAATAAAAATAGTTTTTCATTTTGACCTTTAAAATTATTTTATTTTAAAAAAATATTTTTAGAAAAAATTTAAACAAATACAATAAAACTCATTAAAAATGATTTTTTATCGGATAATCTACTCTTAATTACTTTATTATTCTATAAACTACTTCAGAATTTTTAAATAAGTCTCTACATTTTAAAATTTTATAATTGAATCCATGAATTAGAAAATAATTTATAATTAAATCCTCTATACTTTAAACATTTATAATTAGGACATTGGGTTGTTAAACTTGTAAATAATGTGTAAATAAGATTCCATAAATAGTTAAAATTATTCAAATTATATTCATTATACTAAAACTATGTTTAATAATAAAATATTAATAAATAAATAAATTATTACAAATTCATTTTTAATCAAAATAAATTTATAAAATCTAATTAATAAAAAAATTGCTTTGTTTCTCGTTTTCAAAAATTATTATAAAAATGTCATCTTATTTTTATTATGGTTCATATTTTAAAAATAAAAATAGAAATATTTAAAAACAAGAAATGAAATAAAAATAATACGATAATTTTTAATCATTTTTAAAAGTAAGAGATGAAAACAAACTAAACTGACCCAATATTTCAAACGGATTTCCAAAAGCACCATATTCCTTGCCGCTAACGGTACGACATGCACGGGTAAGTCACTGCCAAAACAACAGTTTTCTGTCCACTTTTCATGATAGAAAAGATCAACTTGAGTATTATGATGAGGGCATTAGCTGTCTGATCAGAATAACGATGATCAATTATTTCCAAAAAAAGGAATAACTATGATCAATTTCCTTTTGAGATGTTAACTTTAATCAATTTACAAATTAAAATGCCCAAGGTCATATATTTCATTTATTTCTGATGGATCAATAATTATATCGTGGTCAATAGATTAACCACCTAAATTACAATCCCGGCTAACAAATGTCATCTCAAATGCAACAAGAGGAGTTGCGGATTTTCAATTAATTGTTTCCACCCATTGCAAAACCTTGCAACTGTTGCTCCGTCCAAGACTCTATGATCTGCACCAATATTAACCTGGAAGCAGAGAAGAAAAAAGTATCAGATAACAGTTTATTTAATCTTTTAGCCCACTCAAATGTCATTATTTAATTCAAATATGACAACTAATCTACAAAATTGTATTCATGGTTCAAATGTGCTTAAGTTTTGCAAGAGAACGAAAAGAAATCTGCTTACTTTGTCATCAACCTACTGACAACTTTGCTTGCTGCAAGTTCAACCTTTAGGTCTAAATTATCTAACAATAGCTACATCAGAAAATGCATGTTCTAATTCTAAGGCATATGTTTCAAGAGGAGGGATAAATGATGACATTGATGCATAGGTATCCTGCTTTATAAAATAATCTATATTTAACCACTAATTCAGAACTACAAACATGTCGATGGAGGTTGATTTAATTGGTAGGACCGGACTGCATTGACTCCAAGGCCTTGGATTCATTCCTACTAGTGAGCCTTCATTGGTAGACCAGTTTTAAGTATCAAAGTAAGCCCTAGAATCTGGCATACCTTAACCTTGGAACCGAGAGCAACTTCCCTCTCCCTAAACTTTTATGTACCCTGAAGAAAGTGTCATCTTTGGAAGCTTTCTCATAGATGGCCAATTTTTCTCCTTTTTACCAATACTGGGTTCCATGTATCTAGGAATAGATGTGCCACATAAGATAGGGCAACTTAACCTAATTGATGTAGTTAGGTGTTGGCTGTAAGTTATAATAACTAAGGAAGTCAGTGTCTAACCACACAAGCTGAATTTGCAGCAACCTGGTTATTTATGCTAATTAGCTACGACGCTCTTTACAATAGCAAAATTAGGGGATCTGCTATCTAGATCAAACTACACCATTCTGTCTTATGGTAAACCATGTCTTCAATTAAGGGATCCACTATAATCACAAATTTTCATTCTCCTCGGTAAAACGACAAACTCAGCGGTCATCCATAAAGTGGACATGCTACGGTTTGAAAACTAGAATAGTTGGATATTTTTGTAGTTTTTTATTTAAAAATCTGTTTTTTTATTTGTTCATATAGTTTACCAATGCATATGGAAGACTTACAGTCATGACAGAAACAGGATAGACATTTCCATCATCCGCAAACTGTGGAACTTTCTGAATTCGACCAATGGCAATAATGGACACTTCAGGCAGATTGAGGAGTGGGGAACCAAACTTTCCACCAATTGCTCCAATGTTGCTTAAGGTAATTGTCCCACCACATATATCCTCAGAAGTTAACTTGTTATCTGAAGCCAATTGTTGCAACCTTGCCAGCTCTTTGGTTATCTTAATAAAAGGATAAAGATTAATTTATAGAAATGTAAGACATCATCCTCATATGCGCTTTATACATGCACAGGACTGCTATGGAAACAATTTTCACTAAATACAACAAGAACCAGGCTTTATCTCCAAATCTGAATTCATTAATAAAAACAAAGCTTTGTGCTAAATATGATAGCAACAGAACCAGCCAAAAAATCGTACCAAGCAGAATGCTAGATAAGATACCGGAAGCCCTTTTTCTCTTGAAAGGAATCGGAGAAAATAGCCTCTTCATGTCTTCTCTAATAAGAAACAGCTTTGAGAAAACCCCAACAATTTCATTCAAGCCATAAACAGCTAAAAATGTCATGCCAAGAACTAAGTATATGTTGTTCAAGTAGTTTAAATCATTAATCTTCATAGCCCTCTACCTAACAGCGACAATGAACATGCACTTCAATCAAAATATGATTGGGTGAAAAAAGCACAACTACCAGTTTGCATGTACAAAGACAATCATAAGATTGTAAACTAACCTCCAAGACGGAAAGAGTCTGAACATTCTTTATATTTGGTACAACTAGACCATATGGAGTCGCCATGGCAATTCCAATGTTGTGTGAACCTGTAGCAAATAAACCAATTGTGTCTAATTTGGTACGAAGGTTACTACCTCAACTAAATCATTGAATTAAGAGCCACCAAATATCAATCAACAATAACCAGAATACCCGATGATGTTAAGGACTTTTTAAGCCCACTCCTAACATGAGAACAATATAAAAATATATTATGCAAGGAAACCATGAAAGCATTACCCTTGTGAATCCCACGATCGTTATCATTGCCTCAAACTGTATGAGATATGCTACGTGAGAAAAACTTCTCGAACACTTACATTATGCACCAAAAAACAATGTATACAGTGAGAGTAGATCTACTTGAAGGTTATTTTGAACATATAGCCAAAGGTGTTGTTAAGCCAGGCTGCTAGAGACAATTAGCTAATAAGGACAACCTTTTTCACTTCACCATAATTTTAAATTATTAAATAAGATGTTGCTTTTTCCTTAAACTCATATTTTTTAACTAAAAAAAATCCTTATATTCACTACAAAAATTCAAGCACTGGCAAGTTTTAAAGAAGGAGAACAAGATTATACCAATAGTTCATCTAGTTATGTGTAAGAAACAAACCTTTGAGGATAACCTCCAATGAATCCTCTTTGAAGCAGCTATTCATAGAGGGGTACAAGGTGAGGGCCATTGAAAGAGATTTGATTAATATTGGAAGGAAAGTGTGCTTGACATCTGGATAAGGATTATTTTTCTGAAAAGATGTTTTAAGTTGCCCTAGGGCATCACAGTTTATCTCATCTACATAATGGAAATGTGGGACTTTGGCAGCCAGAGACATTGATTTTACCATTGCTCTTTGGAATCCCCTACAGACAGAAGAAAACAAATATCATCAACTTCTCGCAATCAATTTCTTTATACTTCAAGTTCTAGAACTGAAAGTAAAGGAAACCACCTTCATACTATTGCAACAATCAAGTTCATCACACTTTTCTTTGATTTAACATAAATGGTTTGTGTGCCCAAAGATTATGACAACTTGACATCAATCACCATCTCAGCACAAAAACTAAAAAGAAAAAGGTTCAAGTTCATGCTTGCATATAATTTTACCTAAGGGGGAGTATCTCGTCCTCAGAAGGCAACTCATATTTAGTTCTCACATAATCAGCAAGCAAAACAGCAGATGGATTTTTAATGATTCCTTTATTGACAGCAAAACTGAGCACGTCTTCTTTTAACACCCTTCCATCTTTTCCAGTTCCACACACTTCCTTTACATCTATACCATGTTGCTTTGCCAGACTCCTTACAGCAGGTGTCGATAGAACTCCAGCTTGTTTCCCTTTTTCAGGATCCGAATCTAGTAACTTTGAATTTTCTGAATCACCAGAAGTCACTGTAGTAAATGCAGACTTATTAACTAATATCTTATCAAAATCAGGTGACTTTGCATTTTCTGAATCACCAGAAGTCACTGAAGGAAATGCAGACTCATCAACTAATATCTTTAAAAGGGTTTCTCCAACCTGCAATTTTACCCAACAAAAGCTCAAAGATATCTGTAGCCACGTATCACATAACCAAATAAATAATGTAAGCTATGTTTCTATTTCTGCTTTTCACCTACTTCACTGGCCCACTTTCTTCCTATTCCCTGAAACATGTTTAAATTAAAGAATTAAGCCTACTCTCAAATGGAGTATATTTGATTCAACTTCTCTCTGTCATATCCCTGATTTGCCTTGTCTATATTATCTTCATGCCTCGTAAAGGGCAAAACTAGCACAAGTTGTTTAGGGGTGCAGACTGCATATATACCAAATATATAATGAACCTTTTCATCACATATATATAACTGATGTATAGGGAAGCTTTTTCAACTTTTGGAGTGGGGACAGCCATCCCTACCATCAATTAGCTCTGCCCCTTCCCACGCCAATATACTTTAACAACTTCTACATCTATAAGCACCATCTTAGTGAATTATGTCCAACATTTTGAGATTTCAAATCTCACCTTTACAATATCACCAGGAACGTAAAGAATGTTAGCAACTTTTCCTTTGTAGCGACTTGTAATTTCTATAGTAGCTTTATCACTTTGAACTTCACAAATTGGTTGAAAGTCTTCAATGTAGTCCCCCTGCCAATACGACATAATTTAATCAGAAAACTATTTTAAAAAGATGGCTATGTCAAATGGAATAGAGTAAGGCCTCGGACAACCAACTTTTGCACAAAAAATTACAACTGCCTCTGCAAAACATTGAATGTTAAATTTTTAATCGGATTAACGGCCTGCGAAGCCAGATTTCAATTTAAAATGGAGCACCAACATCTGAACTTTTTGAAAGAAAGAAAAATGTTGCATTTTTTTTTTTTGGGGGGGTGGGGGGTGGGGGGGACAATTTAAAAGCTTAGAATCACTGAAACAACTTGGTAGAGCCCAGTAAGGAATCCACTCACCTCTTGAACATGCCATTTGAGAAGTTCGCATTCTGCAATACCTTCACCAGTTTGTGCCAACGGCACATCAACTATCTTGCCAGTGGGAAGGTCTACCATAGATTGAGTAGAAAACCAATATCTCTTTGCATGCATAAAATTAAACTACAAAACGGGAATGCAATAGATGTAAAACAGTCAAAATTATCACAAATCCACATAAGGGCTAATGAAAATGATCAAACTTGTAAACAAATCTTAATAAGTATGCAGCCACCAATAGTTAATGACATGACTGACTAAAGTAACTAAGTAATCGGGCATCATCACAATTCATAACAACTTGCAAATCATGTATCAGAGTCAAAGAATGAAATTGGTGTAACAATTGAGGGGGACAGGATACGATCAAGCTAATAATGGCATTAACAAGCAACAGCGTAACACCAAGAAGATCTACTTCCAATAGACTAATCTTGACCCAAAATCTTAAGACATTGGGTATGTAGTCTTTTCCACTTTATATAACTTTCGAGTTGTTCACTGAGACTCCTTGACTCTCTCACTCATACTTGAATTCACATCGCATAACATAGATATGATTGTGAATGTAAATCTGGCCAAAAGGGATTTCAAGAAACTTATAATTTATCAAAGCACATAATTTTAGCAATAAAATCAACTTGGTATCATTTATACACAAGTCCAAGTGAAGAAGGTCGTTGATAGCAAGGACTCACATGATGTATATGATGAGCATTATCTTTAGCGAACCCAAATGACAGCAGAGAAGGGGTGGGGGAGGAACACCTCTCGGAGAGAGCGGAGGCCGGCCAAACCGAGGAGCTCCAGGAGTCGGAGGTACGGAGGCATCGGCGGCCGGAGGTCCAGACTCTCCTCTGACATATCCGGCTGCTCAGCATCGTTCTTACAACAGCCACTTACGAATCAAGTGACAGAAATTCAAGCAATGGAAGGATTTCTTTTGTTGTTCTTTTTGTTTGTTTTGTAATAATGCAGAAGAAAGGAAATTATTTGAAGAAAATAAAATAGAGGCGTTTGCGTTTGGTAATGAACAATCGGATAATCCAAATCCAATTAACTAGTACACGTACGGACGTATAGGATAGTAAGGATAGATCCAAGATGATTGACGGGCCTTTTGGAGTGGAAGTGGCATTGCATTAGATTAGGATGACAATATCAACCCTATCAAAGGGGTACCCGTAAAAATAACCATAATAGATAAGAATTTAGATACAGATAATTGCCGATAAATTTAAATGAATATAGATACAGATACTAGTATTTTGATACTCACTTCATCCCATACCCATAAAATATATATATATATATATAATTATTTATTTATATTACTAATATATATAATTCTAACTATAATACAAAATTTTACCCACAAACACAATATTCACTTTTGATTGCATTTTTTGGAATTATCATATGTGATGGAACTAACCTCCTCTTCCCAAAAAAAAAAAACAAAACAAACTATAATACCAAATTTAAAACCAAAATTAATGTAAAGATTGTTAACTTTCAAAACCTAGTTATATATATAATTTATTTTTGGATGTTTTTATTTATTTAAATATTTTAATTTGTAATATTTATTGGTAGATTTAAAAGACCTTTGAATCGTCTTTTAATTGTTATAACTTTCTTTTGTTATTTATTGCTTTTTTACTATTAAATTTCAGGTAACAGATGCGGGTACTTAGGTACGCATAGGATACGAGTAAGGATAATAAAGTTCTTATCCAGAATACGGGTTCGATATGAATAATTTTTCAAACGTCGTATGGGACCTTAAACCCTACCCATTGTCATCCTTACCTTAGATATTCAATTATTACTAGATAATAATAATTAATAATCAGCTTAATACTCTTATACCACCCCCAATGTTGGGTTTAAAAATTACCTATGTGAAATGGAGAATTCTAACATGCTCCATAGAGAACTCGGAGAAGAGATACTCCAGGGTTATTTTGGATATTTCATTATAAAATTAAAAAACAAAAATATGTCACTGTTCATCTTCTCCCATTGCCTTTCTCTCTCTTCCTAAACACCACTAGTCCACCACCACTGTATCTGGTGTGAACATTCCCGTCTCTAAAAGTTTGCAACTTTTCAACTCCTATTCTAATTCGTCAATGTTTCTTATCTAATGGAGATTATTACTTCTCTTAATCTCCGAGCTATGGTCTTAGCGAGCTCAGACCACCCACACATACAACTTGATCCTTCTCACTGAAAAAATCAAGTAATCGGTTGTTACTTAAAAATTTGATAATTGGAATAACTTGTTTTATTATAATTATTATTAAATATCTTAATAATCACCAAATTCATGATTTTATCATATTCTCCACAACAACCAGTATTACTAACTGGAGAAAGAGTCAAACAGAGCAAGAGAGGAAACAAAAGATATATATTGAGAGAGAGTTAGTTTATGGTTTAGATTCATTGTTCTTTTTGCTTATTAATCTGTTGCTTTACTCAGATCTACATCTTTTGAACTCAAATCTTCATCTCTTTCATCAGATTCGCTCTTGCCTCACCTCCACTCATCTTCTACGATCTCGTTCCGCTCCGACGACGTCGGCATCTGTCGGTACCAGACCCGCATTTTCCAAGCACAGGGTATGGCGGAGTCGCCAGCGATGAAGGAGGCGGCGGAGCAGGATTCTTGTCACATATAAAACATGGTGGGCACGATAGTCATTGACAAATCAGGGGCACAGAGCTACATTAGAAATAACCATGCTGTTTTGGTTAAGGTGATGACATTCAGATCTACAAAATTAAATAAATTATCATTTTAAATCAAATAAATCATTTTTATTGTTATGCCTATTTTACCTCTTTTAATCTATACCATTGAAATTTTATAATACTATATTCACTGTTGAAACATGTGGAGTACCGCTCCTTCGAGTTCTCCATGGAGCATGTTAGAATTCTCCATGTGAAATGGTCCATTCAGATACCTCTACCTCTTGTCATGTCAAGTAAGGGTATGTTTGGATTGATGGAACCAGATGGAATGGAGTGGTATAGAACAAGGTTCCATTGTTTGGATTTTAAAAAAATGAAGGGAATGGAATGGAATCTGATGGAATGCATTTCATCCCATTCCATCATCTCCTCTCCTCTTATTTCTCTTCCCCCAATTTGGGAGGTATAGGATGGAATCATTTCTATTAATTAGTTAATTACTCATTTAACCTTATTCTATTTCACATATATTCACACCACTCATCCACGAAAAGCAAAACGGGTATGTTCTTCTCCCTCTCTAGTCTCGCACAGTCTTCACCCTATCTCCACGTAAAACAAGTAAAGGGAAGATGATCAAGATGGACTTCTTGATTTGTAGTGGCAAAGAATAAAATATAAATAAAATAAAAGAGCAAAAGAATAAAAGTTGGATAAAAATGATGATAGACCTCTCATGCGAGACATTTTCTTTTATTCTTACATTTGCAAAGAATAAAAGTCAAATAAAATTCATTCAACTTCATGGAGAAGCTTAGATTGACTCTTCATTATTATAATATTATTACGTTATTATTTTTAAAGGGTAATATGAGAATAAAATGTATATAATTCATTCCATTTCATCCACTTCCCAAATGTTATATCCAAACGATAGACTGAAATTTTTATTCCGTTCCGTTCCGCTCCACTCCATTATGTTTCGTTCCACTCCATTCCATATTCTTCCATCAATCCAAACATACTTAGAATCCATCAATGTAAAATGCATTGTATTTTTACGTTGATGGACCCTCTAAAAATACATTACTCTCTTAAACTTCCTCTTCCAAACACACCATTAGGGTGCCAAATAGCTGCCTACATGGACTATCATTTAAACATTGTTTTAAAACCCATCTTTTTATGTTATTTAACTTCAGGTCCCTAAGCACCTTTTTGCAAAACTTAAAAAATTGAAACTCCCTTCATTAATTGTATTTGCATCCTGATCCCTCAACCCCTCCATTGCAAAACCCAATCATCGTTATTTACAAACTATTCATAGTGGAAAGCGTAATGTTCCTGAGTAATGAAAAGTCACAAGGCGAGAAATCCGTGAATTACCTTTTTCCTCTTCAATTTGGTTCAAAGCTCTTCTCTTTCTCTTCACTATTCACTTTCAAATGCTACTTCACCGCTTAACATGTTGGATATTCTCATGGAAGCTCCCTCACACGTTCAAAATAAGAAATCTCTCCTATTGAATGAACTTTCTTTGTATCTATTAATGGTTAATCGTTCTTTTAGAATTTCAATTATGATCACCTTTTCCTTTGAATTAACCGTTCTTTTTTTTTTAGTGAATTATGTAAATAACTTTGTGAAAGATGTTACCCAGGAACATAATTTTCACAAGTAATGAGAAGTCTGAAAATCTGATTTTCACAAGTAATGGGAACAAAAAGAGTATTTGAAAAACTAATTTTCACCCAAAAAAGCGTCAACATTGTTGGGTCAAGTTTGCCGATCAATAACATGTACAAAAGCATGAAGATTGCGTTGCGTGGATTGCAAATAGAATCGGATTTGTTTGCTGCAGTAGAAGATTGGGTGAACTGAAATTGTAGGAAAGAAACCCATTCTGTGATTTTCGAAGGAATTTAGTGCAGAACCTAAACCAAGCCCAATTTGTAAAGTTTAGTGCAGAACTTAAACCCTAATTGGAATTCTGGGTTCAATTTGCGAAGGAATTTTCAATTTTGTTGGGTTTACATGGAATGGAATAACGTTGGAATATAGTAGTTGAGGATTCCAGGATGCAAATAATGAAGACTGAGTTTTGCATCGGGGGTTGAGGGATCAGGATGAAAAAACAATTATTGAAGGAGGTTTCAAATTTTTAAGTTTTGCAAAAAGGAGCTCAGGGACCTATAGTTAAATAACATAAAAATAGGGGTTTTAAAACAATGTTTAAATGACAGTCCATGTAGGCAGCTAGTTTGCACATTTAATATGACATGGCATGAGGTGGAGGGCTATGCCCCCACTTCATAGGAGTAATTTTTAAACCCAATATTAAGGTGGCAGGAGAGAATTCACATAATAATTATTAATTAGTCTGTATCTATCTCAAATTCGAATAGTAGTCACTGTCAGCTTGCAGTGCACTCTGCACTGCCAATGCCATATCCTCGATATAGTTGAATCTATCTGATTCCTGTAAAAGAGAGAATGAGACCCACGGGATGACAATTTTATCCGTATGTATGGATATCTGTGGATAAAATTCATAATGGGTATGGGATGAGTAGTTAAACGAGTATCTGTGGATAAAATAAACCGGTACTTTCAATACCCTTCTATAAACGAGGCGGGGGCGGGTATCACACTATTTGTGTCCGCAGATACCCGCACCCGTTACTTAATTACTATAATACCCTTTATTATATATATCTACTCTCAAAGTCCTTATATCATTTCATACATAATTTTCATTTATTGTGTTGTTTCATGGATATTTTAAGTGTAATGTATTAATTTGTAGGTGTTATTTTGTTCAAATACCGGAAGATATTAATGTGGTGGTTTGTTTAAGTTTTGTGTATTTTTTTTTAATTAAAAAATATTTGTTTGTTTTTCATAACTATCAATGAATATCCGCGGATACCCGTGAAAATCCACGAATCCATTAAAAACCCGTTAAGCGAGTATCCGTACGGATATGAATAGATTTTTTATCCAACGAGACAGGTAACCAGTATCCATACCCGTCTCGTTGACATCCCTTAAACCCATCCCATATCTACATAGAATTGGTTCAGTGTAGTTTTAACTTTAAACTGCTCAAACTTATAAAATATTCTATTCTTTTGGCAAAATAAAAATTGTAAGTGTGATTCAGATTTGGATCATCTTAATTTTAACTCATATTTCCTTTAATATTATGAGAAAAAGACAAAAAAAAATTTGAACGATCCATAGATAAAAGTATATTTGTTGTGATTTCTTTCCCTCTTATAACTCACAATGTAAGAGAAAAAGAAAGGAAAAAATCTCAATGCTTCAAGTAACGCCAATCTAATCAAGAAATGCACTCTCTACCATTCTTGTTATAAAATTTGAGAATTCTAATCCTATCTACATGTATATGTACCTACTTAACTGAATTCTGATTAGAATAGTGTTATATTCTCTTCAAATATTTTTTGACACTTAAATCAAGTTATTGATGAAAATAAAATAAAGTAACATTTTAAAATAAAAAAAATTGTTTCTTAATTAAGGAGATTACTATCAAACTTATATAGGATAGGAGGATACAAAATTATTTAATTTAATACATTTTCATTCATTTTTCTAACAAATGTTTTATTTATTAAACAAAGAAAATATCTAGTACCTTTTTTATTCCCAAGATCTTAAATGCATTTGTCATTTAAAGTAAACAAAATTTAATATGATACATTGTTACTGTAAAGTATTTTACACTATCAACCTATTATATAAGTATATAACAAATTATCCTGTGTATAATTTTTAAGTTAGTTATAATAAGAGTCAAACATTTTATTGATGTGATGATTTATGATCGGTTAACAATTTAATTTTTTTTGCACTGATAATACATGCCAATTAAATCCAACAAAAAAACTATGTTTTTATTTATATTTTTTATTTAAATTTTTGTCAAGCATTAAGCTTAAAATAAATAAAAAAATTACAACAACAAACTTATTTCATTTCATTATAGATAATATCAGCAATACAAAGGGGAACATCGTCAAATATATACAAACTAGGTAAAAGCTTAATTAAGATAACATTAAGAACTTACTACCTCTTATTTAGGATTTTTTTTTTCTGAACTCTTATTTAGGATATTTGTGATTTAAGGTTATTAGGAGAATAATAATAAAAATATTAAATATATATTATATGTTATTTAATGGAACTATCCTATATTAAAATGCCTATAATGTACCAATGTGGTGTTGGTTCAAGTGGTAAGTTGGCTTAGGTCCCTTGAGTATATGGTCCTGGGTTCGACCCCTGGATCCGTGTGTATGGAAAAAATATCCTTGGGAGAGATCGCCCGCTTAGGCTCGTCATAATACCCCGAGAGATTAGTCTCTCACCTATCGGGTGAGAGAACACTATGGGAAACCAATAAAAATGCCTATAATGTTATTATTAATGCTCAAAAATATTTTTACAAATCCTTTAATCTTAATTTTAATTGCTTGCCTTCAAATAAGTAGATCGAGTTAAGATCACTTCGATTCAGTTTTAGTCCTCTCCATTTATGAGAAATAGAGTTGTCCATTACTAAAGCTTTGGCGTAATAAATGCATGAAGGGAATACATACATGTATATAATATAGAATTGAAAAATAAAGAGGATTTTTCTCGTACGAGGGAATCTCCTCAACAAAAGGCTCTATTTGGCATGTCCAATAAGCTAGCTTATAGTTTATTTGACTAGCTTATAAGCTTGTTTGACTGAAATAGAGGTGTTTGGTAAACATGCTTATCTCATTAGCTTATAGCGTTTCTTAGCTTATGGCTAGTAGCTTATAGCATATTGTCTTTTCTCTTGTTTTTACCCCATTCATTCAATGAAATTCTCACTTTACCATGTCTATCATAAATATGTCATTTTATATTTATAAGTTAGTTCAATCGCTATTTTTATCAAACACTTCAAATTAAGTCAACTAGCTTTTCATCTATCAGTTATAAGCTATAACCTATAAGCTAAAAATTAGTTTATCAACTATTTTTTGCCAAACAGAGCCAAAGTGGATTCTTGAGGGAAGGTGTGCTAAACGTAAGTTGAGAAGGTACATATCCTTGGGCCTCGTGATGAGGTCAGCCCATATAAGTAACTGTCTGAATGGGCTTATGATGACATAGAGCCGAGAGGGTCTTATAGCAAAGCAAACAAATGAAGTCAACATCTTTTTCATTGTTTGATAGTGAGACATTAATAGTGTTCATCAGTGTTTCAGCATCTTAATTATTCTATACATGAGGCTGATTGTTAATTTGAAGCGTGACCTAACACCTCAGATTTGACCTACTCTAACGACCCACCCAATTTAGAATTTAGAATAAGTAGCATGAATGCTTCCTTTTCCCAAATAAGTCAGCAGCAAGGTTGGAGGGCAGGGGGGCATTCTATTACTCCAGTTTCAGGGTTTTTTTCTTTTTGGATCAAAAAATTGAGAGGTGCAGTTCCAGTTTCAGGTTTTTTCTACAACTACTGTTGGAACTTGGAAATTTCTTTTGGAGTGTGTCAAAACTTGAGTTGATCTCTCTATTTGGGTTCACAATTTCACAAGACAATCCTAGGTAAGATGATGGCCCATATGATTCTAATTTGTACATTTGGATTTTGCCCTTACAGCCCTGAAGAATTGCGCTTTGGGCTTGCGATTGTGGCCCATATTTCAACAATTTGGGACTCTTGTCTGGAAATGACTGCAACTTCCTTTTTTCATTGCTTTCCTCTGTCCTTTTCTCTTTCTTTGCCCTCAAGAACAATATATCTCGTGCATTGATCAAAATATTTGTACTCGCTGAATGATTGTGACCTTTTTCATTTTTTTTTTCAATGGTTGTATTTCAATTCATTACATTTTTCCTTTTCAAAGCTTTGCTGCTATATAAATTGGACATCGGCCAAGGCTAAGTCGACAACCCAATACTTATTGAATTGAAATCATTCTGGGTCAACATATAAGTAAGAAGAATATAAGATATCAAAGGCCAGGAATCTTGTGTTATTTAGAGGTAGCTCCATTCAAACAACACAAACAATCGTTCATATTGCTTTGTAATTGCTCTCGTTAATAATGTTCATAATCACCCATAATAGTTTATAACTACCCTTGCTCTATATACATATATTGTGCCTAGTCCTGAAGTAGGACCATCTTCATCTTACAATAACAAGTCGAGTAACATCTCGATTTCACCAATTTTTTTGACAGAACAAGTTTATATAAATTCTGTTTTATTTTGACTATGTTTTAGTGGAAGATGTTGAAAACTTCAGGTGTATGTCAAGTCGCTCACATGCTCATGCAGCATGGCCCCGGGAGCCAATCCTTCACATGATTAGTTGCCCACTTTCTATCAATGCTTATCCTCCATCTCCCTTTAATTTCTATTTCTAGATATGAATTTGGTCACTCTCGTTACACTTGTAATGCATTTTCATCGACATTCTTATCTTCTTGATTATCATATTAATTAATAATTATAAATCACTGAAGTAAAAAGTTGGAAGCTTTTGTCTCGTGGAAAGCCAAAAGTGAAGGAAGAATATAATATGCCAACTGTAACATCCCGATTTTTCTGTTCCTTAATAATCTGTGTTTATGTATGTGTATGTGTGATTAATTTTAATGTTTTAAATCCGAGAAAATATTTTTATAAACTAAAATTATTTTTCATAATTTATTTTATTCTAGGAAACTAAGGTTGAAATTTCGGTTGAACATTCAGACGAAGTCGGTCTGTGTTTTCACCGTCAGTAAGATTTTACTGATCAGGAAAATGAATTTCAACTCGTAAAATAAAATTATAGATTTTCCTAACATGTTTATAACAATTTCTTATGATTTTTAAAATTTTCATTTATGAATATTTCAATATCAATTTCTCGGGTAGAAAATTTACGAAGGAAAATACGATCGATTTTCACAGTCGAGAAATCAATAGAACCGGAAAGGAACAAAAATCTAATTAAAATGGATTTTATGCATATTTGAAGAGACTTGATTTGATTTGAATAGTGTTTGCATTTACTTCACACCATCATGATCTTACACATAATTATTTTCTTTATTTTTACAAGTAACCATTATTTTATTTAAAACCAATTTTTATTTTAACAAAAGAAATAAAAAAAATTTGAAAAATCCCTCTCCAAATTGCTGCACCAGCTGCGCCCCCTCCCCCATTTCCTCTATAAATACCCCTCTTTAACACCTTGCCTCACTTTTGCTTTCTCACTCAAGAATCACTCACTTGCAACTCACTTACTTACTTCAACTCTTCCTCCATTTTCACTCATAAAAGCTTTCAAGTCTTGTTCATCTTCAACTTCACTTCATCAACAAGGGTATACTTCTTCTTCTCTACTCTTCATTTCTTCAAAAATGTATTTTTATTTACATGCATGTTAATTATTTTATGTTGCATGTTCATGGATTTAGTTAAAAATTTTAAGAAAAATCTTTAGAAAAGTCTTTTGAGCAAGAAACTATTTTTTATAAACTTATACTCATCTTTACTATCATTTTAAGCACTTGCATGTCACCAAAGAGTTTTCCAAAGTCTATTTTCTAAGGGTGACTGAAACTCTACCTAGAGGAAGAGTGTTTTTGCTAAAAATTTACATGCATGGCTTAGAACCCTTAATGCATGTGATTTTTAAGTTCATAAGTTACAACAAAATAATAAGTTTTGTTTCTCATTCTACTTAATAGAGCCGAAACCCTAGCCATGGGGTTGAAAAAGCTTGATTTTAATTTTTTAATGAAAATACATTGTTTTGATCATTTTTTTTTCTAAACACGCATGTGGTTAAAAAGTTGAGAATGGCTTTTTTTTTTTTAGAAGAACACTTACTTTAATCACTATTTTATTTTCATGCATGAATTTATAAAGTTGACAAATCAATTTCCTAGCATATTTTTATGGGTGGGCCGAAACCTACTCTTTGTGGAATAGATGGATTGAGTTTTTATTTTTAGGTATTAGACCTTGATTTTGTCTCTAAAATGCTTAAGGATCATTGATCCAAAAGCTTGTAAAAATTTGAAATTTTTATCATCATTTTCTTGGCAAGACCGAATGCATGCATGTGAGAAATGGGATGTTTTTGTGAATTTTAACTTATAATTTTATACTTGGTTTTGATTAGATTTACAAACGTGAGAAAGGCGCAAGGCTTGCTTTAGTTAAACGCAGAAAAAGATCACGTTTTTATTAGTCAAGTTAAGGTAAGGTGAGAAAGCCCGAGGGATAATTATTTATGATGACTATGTGCTATTGGTTGTTGTTTTTATGTGTTTGCTTGATGTTGTCGTTGTTGTGGCTGTTTTAGAATAATTTTGAGTTCTTGTTGTAATGATGGTATATTTGAGTGATTAATGTGTTTTTTTTTTGTTCAGTTAATGATTTATGATCATGTGATTGTTGTTGGTATATGTTAGAATTGTTGTAAATGTTGCTTGGTTGTTGCATGGAAGTCTAACCATTGTTTAGAGGTCAATTAATAATGCAAGATAAAAGCTTTAAGAAAAATTATGAAGAATAATCACAAATAAAGATTTCTTTTTAGTAACATTTTAATAAAAAATAAAATAAAATATTTCTAACATTTGGTGAAAATATTTTAGAATTAAAAACAATTTTATAAAGGAAAATTATTTGAGCTAAAGGATTCTATTCTAAAAGAAAAACAAAATTTTGAGAACATTTTATGGTAAGAGACCATAGAAAATGGGATTTTAGCTTCCAATGTTCTTAGAAAGAGTTTTCTTTCAAAGAGTTTTATTTCAAAAAGGTTTTCCATATATTTGAAAAAGTTGATTTTTCCAAAATAAATTGGAATTTTTAGAAAAAGAAATGGAGTTCTGATGTGTGCGATCAGGCAAGTGTACCGGATTCATCGTCAAGTAATAAAAAGATATCGATCCCACAGAGACCGTGATCTCAAATCACAACTAATTATTAAATCGATAAAACTGGATTATATAAAAAAGGATTATGAAAAGGTTTTGATTTTTGGAATAAGAGATAACTTAGAAAATCAGATAAGGAATGCAATCAAGTAAAATAGAAAGTAAATCAATTTGGGGGTTTTCATATCTAAAGGGATTCCTAGGAATTTGGGTTACCAACAAGATTGTTTATGTTACTAAATTGACTACTCCTTGTTAATTATCAAAAATTGCTTTGAAAGCGAATTTATCCTCAAATAGTTAATGCTCCCTCTCGGGTTACAAAAATCGTGCCCAATTAAACCAACCCCTACTCTCGTGGTAGTCGAATTTAGATTGGACCCTTTACGTTTCGTGACAATTCGTTAATCCTCGAAGAACCGCTTCTAACTCTCGTGATTTAAGTCTTAAGTCTGATTCTATAGATCCGACACCTAAGTTCTGTAACATCCCTGGCTGCTCTATGAATTGACGACTGTCCCTACAGACCAACACAGGTCTTTTCAGCGTGCTTTGTTCTCACTCACACGCTTCCTGGGAAAACTTCCCAGGAGGTCACCCATCCCAGAATTGCTCCAAGTCAAGCACGCTTAACTGTGGAGTTCTTAAGTGATGGGATACCGAAAAGAAGATGCATCTTATTAGTATAGGTAGTACCAATTAATTCATATAAGCCTTCCTCAACTGTATAGTCCCATACCTACACAGTCTCAGGATCTCTCTCATTTGGGTGTGTAATCGGTTCATTCATGTGTCCCTCCGCCTAGAAGCCTGCCAGGAGCCGATCCTTGTCAGTGCTTTCTTGCACCGGCGACCACCCCCCGCCCTCGTTGGCACCCGGGTGTTACAAGTTCACTGCTAGGTTCCTCCATAGGGTATCTACGTCACGCAAATAAGCGGTCGCCGAATTTACGAGTAATTAAAACACTAGAAATCATATCTAAAGCAAAATCGTAATTAACAAAGATATAACATCAATTCATTGCCATAAACAAACCGTGATGACAAGCTTGGTTAACAACAACATAAAATAAAATAAGAGAAGAGGAGGAGGAGGAGGAGGAGGAGGAGGAGGAGGAGGAGGAGGAGGAGGAGAAGGAGAAGAAGAAGAAGAAGAAGAAGAAGAAGAAGAAGAAGAAGAAGAAGAGAGATCCTAAATTATTGCCTAAGTTTAGCAGCCCATCCGTGCCCCTGAGTCTCTGCCTAGTTGCCATATTTATAGATTAGGGAAGTTTGAATCCCACTCAAACACAAATTCAAATCAATTCAGTTTGTTCAGATACAAATATTGCAGGTCACGGCCGTGATGGTCATCATGGCCAGGCCGTGACGAATTCTGCCTTGGAAATTCTTCACTGGTTGGTCTGTCACGGCCGTGATGGCCATCACGGCCTGGCCCTGATGGCCATCACGGCCTGGCCCTGACAGCTTCTGACTTTTTCGTTCTTCTATCTTTTTCAGCCCTGCTCGATCATGGCCGTGATGCATATCACAGCCAGGCCGTGATGGGCTCTGTTTGGCTCATTTTTCTTCACTTTTCAAGCCCCGTCTTCATGCAAGCTCCATCATGGTTAATTTCGAGTATTTTAATCCTTAATTCCCGCACAACAACACCACAAAACCGCCTTACCCGTTCCAAGGTAAAAATTAACCAAAATCAAATTGAAAAATACCTAAACTATATGAAAATGCATGCAAAATGTCAACGAAATATGAGGTGAAATCACACTCATCAAATCACCCCAAGCTTAAGATTTTGCTTATCCTCAAGCAATCACTAAGGCCAGACAAGATAAACAATCAGAGCATGGATAGTGAACCAAGAACCCGAGTAACTAATCCAAGTGACGGGCATTTTCAAATAAGAAACCAAGAGACAATTAATTTCAAGTCTAATTAGAAGCTTAGGTTTCCTAAATTCAAATTCTCACTGATTCGGGCACTCTTCTCACCTCACTCAAGTGTTTAAGGATATATGGCAATTCGCTCAATTTCCTCAAGGAAGGTACTCTACCATAAGCTTGACTATTAACCAAATCTCTACTTTATTAATAAAAACACATAAGAATCAAGAGGTCTTTTATTTTGGTTGTAATGAGGCCATGCGATTAATCGTTAGGTGGGGAAATCAAGAAAAGGAAATTTCAAGAAGGTTAAACAAAATATCAAACATTGCAAAACATGACACCTTCTAAAATATCTTTTTTGGGCTTTTGTTCAATTTTTCACCCTTCTTTCTTTCTTTTTATTTTTATTTCTCACTTTCTTTTTGTTATCCCCTTCTCCATTTTTTTTGTTTGTTTATTTCATTTTATTTATATGGAGAAGGGGAGATTTTCAATTCAAGAGAAATATTTTTCTAACTTTCTCATCCCACAATTTTATTTTTCAAACTACCTTTTTACCCTTTTTGCAATACTTTAAAAGGTGTCATACCAAGCATCATTCATCAAAATAATTCAAGGTAACAAGAAAAGTATTTTATTCTTTTAGGCACAAAATTGAGCAACTAAGGGGTAGCATTTAATCAATCAAAGCTCAGAAGGCCGAAAAAATACCTAGTGCCTCAATCATTTTCAAAAATGTTTTCAAAAATTAAGTTTCAAAACAGTTTGAAGTCAAGTTCTAGAGAATACAATCCAAGAGGAATAAGACACTCAATCACAAAGAATGGGGTAGATTTAGTGAGTACCCCTTTTTGGCTCAAAAATCTCACATTTAGTAGTTTAAAATCAGTGAGAAACACAAATCTAAGGAACCACATGCTAATTATCAACTATCAAAAGATTATCTCAAGCATTTTTATTTTTAGCCTTATCACAAGAATAAAAAAATTGGGTTCAAAAATTCACTATCTCAATTTATTTGGCACCAAGTTCTCACAATTGGATGCATACTCTAATCAAGGGGGCAATCTAATCATGTGATCATGCAAAACTATGCATATATGAATGCAACATGAAAAATGCAAAAATGCAAAAAATTGCAAAAAAAATACCCCTACCCCAAGCTTAAAAACTTACATTGTCCCCAATGTAAATAATCAAGTCGGAGAGAGGAGAAAAAATGGAACAACTCACCGAGGTGGTAGCGGGTGCTGGCTCACATGCCAGTCAAAGAGCTGCTGGGAAATGTGTCACGACCGTGATGCTTATCACGGCTAGGCCGTGATCAATTCTGATCTTCAGGGTCCTTCTCATCACGCCCGTGATGGATGTCACGGCTGGGCCGTGATCCTTTCTGGTCTTCTCTGGTTAGTTCATCACGGCCATGACCACTGTCACGGCCTGGGCGTGATGACTTCTGACTTAATTTGTCCTTGGCCTTTTTGCGCTTCCTTCCTGCATAACCTGAAAACACTTGGCAAAGACATGAATTAGTGATCTTTCTTTTCTTATCTTCTCAAATTATTCAAAAATAAAATTCAAAAACAAATGGAAAAGGGAAAGAAAACTTGGGTTGCCTCCCAAGAAGCGCTTATTTATGGTCTTAAGCTTGACCATAGTCCTTTCAATCAACCGGGGTCAACTGGGCCTAGAAGTGCAAGAACACTTCTCTTCCATGGGAGTCCTTCAAAGAGTCGATTTTGCTCATATGGCCAATTGCGCTTTCGCTTTGCTCTTTTCACTCTAAGTTTCATGGCCTTACTCCCTCCCGACGGAAGTTTTGTTTCCACATGATGAGCAACTCCGACTTTGTCACCATTTTGTACATCATTTGTCTTGCAAAGCTTCGGAGTTGCTTCCATGTTAGGCTCTTCCTTCACATCTGCAGACTTTATATCGATCCTGCATACATGACTCTCAAAAGGAGGGTTGTTATATGAGTTAGTCAAATCAAAATCTACCCTACCTTCCTCTACATTCAGAGAGAGTTTGCCATTCTTTACGTCTATTATCGCTCCAGCGGTGGCCAAGAACAGCCTTCTTAGAATGATGGGGAATTTAGAATTCTCGCTCATATCCAACACCATGAAATCGGTGGGAATGAAAAATTTCCCCACCTTTACGGGGACATTCTCTAGTATGCCTAGAGGAGTTTTAGTTGAGCCATCCGCAAATTGTAAAGAGAATTTGGATGGACTCAATTCCTTGGTTCCTAACCTCTCGAAGATAGAAAGCGACATCAAGCTCGCACTAGGCCCTAAGTCACATAAGGCTTGGTCTATTTTCACTTCTCCAATTGAGCAAGCAATAGAGAAACTACCTGGATCTTTTAGTTTAGGAGGCATATTAGTTTTTATCATGACATTGTGCTCCTCAATTAAGCTCTTAGTTTCTATTTCTACTTGCTTTCTCTTGACCAACCTTTGTGGGAAAGGTATTGGGGGTTGGTAAGGTGGTGGAGGGACATACTTTGACTCTGTCTCTTCATCTTTGCTCATGTCCTCCTCACATTCCACATCCTTTTCAGCTACCCCAAGCTTATCATCCCTCAAGTATATGGAATTACAATGTTCATTGGGATTAACTTCGGGTTGTCCTGGAAACGTACCCTTAGGTCTAGAATATGTGCTGGCTTGTTGGGCAATTTGAGTTTCTAGCATCTTATTATGGATGGCTAAGTTATCTACCTTAGATGCTAGCTCTTTTATTGCCTCGTTGACTACCCTACCTTGTTGCCTAAACTCTTCATTTTGTTTTGTTTGAGTTTCAACAAAACTTTCCAAAAGAGACTCAAGTTTAGAATTTTGTACCTGAGGATACCCCGGTGCGGGTTTCCTATTACCTTGGCCTTCTTGGAATTTATGGTTCAGTGTGTTGCTGTAGTTCCCGTAGGAGAGGTAAGGGTTGTTCTTCCTTCCTTGGTTGTAAGGATTTGAGGGAGCATAATTTGGCAACTTCGGGTTCGTGTCGTAGAAGTTGTGACAAGAGTTCACTTGTTCCCCCGAAGTGCCGAATCCATGAGCAATACCACGTGGGCACTCCATTATGTCATGTCCCTGCATTCCACAAATCTCACAAACAATGTTAGTAGCACCTATTGAACTCACGTTAGCCCTTTCAAGCTGATCAAAGCGTTTGTTCAGTGAGTCAATTTTAGACATTTTAAGATCAGTGCTATTCATTTCAAACTTACCCCCCGAAATCTTTTTCGGGTTATTACCTCTTTCTGAACCCCATTGGTGGTAGTTGGTGGCCACATTTTCAATGATGTTGAATGCCTCAGTCAGAGGCCTATTCATAAAGGCTCCACCAGCTGCGGAGTCAAGTGACACCTTCGAAGAGTAATCCAATACGTTGTAGAAGGTGTGCACTAACAACCACCTCTCAAGTCCATGATGTGGGCAAGACTCCAGCAATCCCTTGTAGCGATCCCAAGCTTCGGATAAGCATTCTTCGTCCTTTTGGAAGAAGTCGGTGATCTAGGCTCGTAGGTAAGCCGTCTTGGAGGGAGGGAAGAATTTCTCCAAGAATGCATGCTCCAGTTGGTCCCAAGTCGACAAGGTATTAGCGGGCACTTGCTTCAGCCAAGCTTTTGCCTTTCCAGTAAGAGAGGAGGGGGACAACCTCAAACGAATAGCATCAATCGGGGCGCCTTGAATTCTAACTGCATCGGTGAACTCCAAGAATGTCTCCACGTGATCAGTCGGGTCCTCCGAGGGCAATCCTCCGAATTGATGTTGCCTAATCATGTTAATTAGCATAGGCGGTATAGTGTAGTTCTCCGCCTCAACCTCTGGCCTAGCAATCCCAGTTCGCAAACCCCTAGCATTTGGGGCTGCGTAGTCCTTCAATGGTTTCGTATCCGGTAGATTCGCCATGAGTGGAATGGGAATCAACCTCTCTTTCTCTCTTTGTAGTCTCATATGTCTATGAAAGGTCCTTTCGACTTCAGGGTCGACCTCACTAAGGTTTCCAAGACTTAGTGATCGTTGCATAAAAGAGAAAACACAGAGATAGATGCTAAAAAAAAGAAAGAAAAAGAGATTGATGAATTTTTTTAATAACATAAATCAGTTAAAAAGAGAAAGAAAAGGTCCAGAAAAATCAATTTAAAAATTAAATTGAGATTCGATGAAGCACAGTCCTCGACAACGGCGTCAAAAACTTGATGTGTGCGATCCGGTAAGTGTACCGGATTCGTCGCCAAGTAATAAAAAGATATCGATCCCACAGAGACCGTGATCTCAAATGACAACTAATTATTAAATCGATAAAACTGGATTATATAAAAAATGATTATGAAAAGGTTTTGATTTTTGGAATAAGAGATAACTTAGAAAATCAGATAAGGAATGCAATCAAGTAAAACAGAAAGTAAATCAATTTGGGGGTTTCCAGATCTAAAGGGATTCCTAGGAATTTGGGTTACCAACAAGATTGTTTATGTTACTAAATTGACTACTCCTTGTTAATTATCAAAAATTGCTTTGAAGGCGAATTTATCCTCAAATAGTTAATGCTCCCTCTTGGGTTACAAAAACCGTGCCCAATTAAACCAACCCCTACTCTCGTGGATGTCGAATTTAGATTGGACCCTTTACGTTTCGTGACAATTCATTAATCCTCGAAGGACCGCTTCTAACTCTCGTGATTTAAGTCCTAAGTCTGATTCTATAGATCCGACACCAAAGTTCACCGCTAGGTTCCTCCTTAGGGTATCTACGTCACACAAATAAGCGGCCGCCGAATTTACGAGTAATTAAAACACTAGAAATCAGATCTAAAGCAAAATCGCAATTAACAAAGATATAACATCAATTCATTGCCATAAACAAACCTTGGGCATAGCCACAATCCCTAGAACTAAAGCTACTACTCAAGCCTTGCCATGGTGATGATAAGCTTGGTTAACAACAACATAAAATAAAATAAGAGAAGAGGAGAAGAAGAAGAAGAAGAGAGATCCTAAATTATTGCCTAAGTGTAGCATCCCATCCGTGCCCCTGAGTCTCTACCTAGTTGCCATATTTATAGATTAGGGAAGTTTGAATCCCAATCAAACACAAATTCAGATCAATTTAGTTTGTTCAGATCCAAATATTGCGCGTCACGGTCGTGATGGCCATCATGGCCAAGCCGTGACGGATTCTGCCTTGGAAATTCAAAACTGGTTGGTCTGTCACGGCCATGATGGTCATCACGGCCTGGCCCTGATGGCCATCACGGCTTGGCCCTGACGGCCATCACGACCTGGCCCTGACAGCTTCTGACTTTTTCGTTCTTCTTTCTTTTTCAGCCCTGCTCGATCATGGTTGTGATGCCTATCACGGCCAGGCTGTGATGGGCTCTGTTTGGCTCATTTTTCTTCACTTTTCAAGCCCCATCTTCATATAAGCTCCATCATGATTAATCTTGAGCATTTTAATCCTTAATTCCTGCACAACAACACCACAAAACCGCCTTACCCGTTTCAAGGTAAAAATTAATCAAAATCAAATTAAAAAATGCCTAAACTATATGAAAATGCATGCAAAATGTCAATGAAATATGAGGTGAAATCACACTCATCAAGTTCCTAAAGTTAAAGTTTTCAAAAATGAATTTCAAAAGAAAATGTTTTCGAAAAGAATTTATTCAAGTAAAAATATCCGATAACTTGGATAAGTTACGGAAGTTTTGTTTTGTATTTGTGTTTCACTGAACGAAAAATAACATTAAAAAGTGAACCTAGTAACCGAGACGTCGGGGTACTAGTGTATTAAAGCACGTTGATCTATGATCCGTGCCACGGTGTAGTGGATTGTGTGTCTTATATACGTTGTTATGGACTGTGTGTCCTACATACGTTGTGTTACAATGTGGTGAACGTAGTAAAAAGGGTGAAAATTGTTTTTCTACGACCACAAAGTCCTAGACTGGTGCATCGGCTTAGGGCTGTTGTTATTGGACACTCGGACTTAAACGTCCTGTGTTGATAATGAAAGTTTTAAAATGCTGAAAATTTATAAATGATCGTGAGCTTTGAGCCTGACGAAGGAAATAATGAAACGCAAAAAACATTTACAAGAACAAAATGTTTTACATGCATTATTCGGCAGACGTGCCGCGGGTGTTATTCTGGATATCTTGGCTAAGATATTCAAGAAGTTGTATCATTGTGCCTTGATGGACAATGAAGTCCATATGCCTTGGTTACTGTGCCTTGTGTTGGATAGTATGCTATGTATATCCACACACGTTGATCACCGTGCCACGAGTTTTGGGCAGTGTTGTGGAAAAACACGTTGTGCCTTTTGGCAATCGAGCCTGATCAACTCATTTTTAAAATGAAGTTGGGATCTCTGGAGATTTAGAATAGAATGTTGAAATATAGAAGTGCCATATTTTTTTCAAAAACGATGAAGATGCTTGGATATTATGTTTTTACCTGAAAAGTCTATGTTATATATGAATCTTTTATTTGTGTTTTGGTCATGTAGTCGTCATAATTGATCCATATATTGGTATCTCACCCTTTCATTTCTTTGGGGATATAGCTGGATCCGAACATGCCATTAGCACACTCCCGGGTGAGGGGGGGCATCATATTTGAGAACGCCGAAGACCTCGCCGCTTGGGGTTTTCAGCCGGGATCCTAGCTTGCGTTCTATACTGGCCCAATGTGTATTGTTGATGGATCAGAGTTGGAAGGACCTACGTGGAGGACATATACTACGAAACCCGCCTCAGTCGGCGATAGCACCCGCTTCACTGATTGAGGAGGACCCTCAAAAGGTTGTCGAGGAGGACCCGCTTGAAGAAATGGAGGAGGACCTGCAGTACCATCCGCTCAGCGATGAGGATGATGATTCTCCCCATGAGGGAGTTGGAGTGGATAGGTCTCCTCCAGTTTTACCTTCAGAGGGTGGGGACGACCATCATGGTCTCCCCAATGGGTATCCTTAGTGTTTGATCAGCTGTAGGTCTTCCTTTTTATTTTGGGGTAATGACATCTAGATGGTTGTTTATAGTTTTGAGAACTGTTGTTCTTCTGATCTATGACTCTCAACTTGAAATCTTGTCAGTGTATAATTCGACCTTTCACTCATGTAAATTTTCTGTCAAATGGCCTGTCTCCAAGAAGGCCTTATGTGTAATGTATAAAGGTGTTTTGTAACTCTGGTGTTATTTAAATTTTTAGTCAATTATGTTTATTTATGCATGCGGGAGAAAGTTTTAAAATCTTTACGAATGTCGCAACTTTAAAGAATGCTATTTAGTTACAACAATTTTATGTTTCCGAAAGTAAATTGACAACTTGCTAAACGTTTTATTTTCTGCAAAACAAAATAGTTAATGTGATGCTCAAGTTAAGGGTGTCACACGAACTCCCCTTCCCCTCTTTTTTTTATTCCCTTTCTTCTCAATTATATTGATTTCCAAATATCAAGCCTTCTTTTTCTTAAGTTGCAACCGTTCACGTTGAAAATTACACTTGGTTTCAAATCCATCACCCCAAAAAAAGAAGTAAAGAGAAGTCATTGAGCAAGTTTCGTTCTTGATGGGTGAATAAGACATAACCAGGGCCGACACAACGTCTGTAAAGGCCTAAAACCAATTTCAAATAAGTGTGGACCTCTCTAGGTGAGGGGATGATGAGTGTGATTACACCTCATATTTCTTTATTATCTTGCATGCATTTTCATGTAGTTTAGGCATTTTTAATTTGATTTTTGTTAGTTTTTACCTTGGAACGGGTAAGGCGGTTTTGTGGTGTTTGTGGTGTTTGTGTGCAGGAATTGAGGATTAAAATGTTCAAGATCAACCATGATGGAGCTTGCATGAAGATGGAGCCTGAAACGTAAGAAAAATGAGCCAAACAGAGCCCATCACGGCCTAGTCGTGATAGTCATCATGGCCATGATCGAGCAAGACTGAAAAGAAAAGTACATAAAAGTCAGAACCTGTCATGGCCAGGCCGTGATGGCCATCAGGGCCAAGCCGTGATGGCCATCACGATCGTGACAGGCCATCAGTGCCAAGTTTTTCAAGTCAGAATCCGTCACGACCTGGCCGTGGCAGCCATCACGACCATGACACGCAATATCTGGAATTTTAAAAGCTAATTTGATCTGATTGTGTAATTGCTTGGGATGCAAGTTACCCTACCTTATAAATATGACCTAGAGGCTCGAAAATAGGATCACTTTTTGGGCTGCTACCATAGGCAAAATTAGGATTTCTCTAATTCTTCTTCTTCTTCTTCTTCTTCTTCTTCTTCTTCTTCTTCTTCTTCTTCATCTTCTCCTTCTCCTCCTTCTTCTCTTCTCCTCCTTCTTCTCCTCCTCCTCCTCCTCATTCTACTCTTCTCCTCCTTCTCCTCTTCTCCTCCTCCTCCTCCTCCCCCTCCTCCTCTTCCTCCTCCTCCTTCTCCTCCTTATCCTTCTCCTTCTCCTTCTCCTTCTCCTCCTTCTTCTCCTTCTTCTTCTCCTCCTTCTTCTCCTCCTTCTTCTCCTCCTGCTTCTCCTCCTTCTCCTCCTTCTCCTTCTTCTCCTTCTTCTCCTTCTTCTCCTTCTCCTCATCCTTCTCCTCATTCTCCTCCTCCTTCTTCTCCTCCTTCTTCTCCTCCTGCTTCTCCTGCTTCTCCTCCTTCTCCTCCTTCTCCTACTTCTCCTGCTTCTCCTGCTTCTCCTTCTTCTCCTTCTTCTCCTCCTCCTCCTCCTTCTTCTCCTCCTTATCCTCCTTATCCTCCTTCTCCTCCTTCTCCTGCTTCTCC
>CM061068.1:4278374-4451988 GCA_030762895.1 Sophora flavescens | reverse complement strand
GACCATGGCAATGCTTGAGTAGTAGTCTTATTTCTAGGAACTAGGGCTATGCTCAAGATTTGTTTATGGTGACGAATTGACGTTTGGTCTCTTGTTAATTTCGATTTGATTTCTATTGCTTTAATTACTCGTAAATTCGGTGACCACTTATTTGCTTGTCGTAGATACTCTAAGGAGGAACCTAGCGGTGAACTTAAGTATCGGATCTATAGGAATCAAACTTAGGACTTAAATCACGAGAGTTAGAAGCGGTCCTTCGAGGGTTCACGAATTGTCGCAAAACTTAAAGGGTTCAATTTAAATTCAATTACCATGAGAGTGGGGGTTGGTTTAATTGGGCACGGTTCTTGTAACCTGAGAGGGAGCATTAACTATTTGAGGATAAATTCGCCTTCAAATCAATTTTGGTAATTAACAAGGGGTAGTCAATTTGGTAACATGAACAATCTTGTTGGTAACCCAATTTCTAGGAATCTCTTTTGATTTGAAAAACCCCTAATTGATTTACTTTCCTATTTTAATTGATTACGTTCTTAAATATCTGATTTTCTAGTTAATTCTTATTACAAAAATCAAATCTTTTCCAAATCCTTCTTTATATAGTTCAGTTTAATTGATTTAATAATTAATTGTTATTTGAGATCACGGTCTCTGTGGGATCGATCTTTTTATTACTTGACGATAAATCCGGTACACTTGCCGGAGTCCACATCATCGATCTTAGCTCGGATTACCTCTTTTAGGTTTTTCCATCTTTAGATGTCGTTTTCCTTTACAGGCTAGGCATTTCGACCTCAACTCGGTCGATTTTAGCTCGGTCAACCTTTTTAGGTTTTTAACCATCTTTAGATGTCGTTTACCTTTATAGGCTAGGCATTTTTACCTCAACTCGGTCGATTTTAGCTCGGTCAACCTTTTTAGTTTTTTAACCATCTTTAGATGTCATTTACCTTTATAGGCTTGGCATTTCGACCTCAACTCGGTCGATTTTAGCTCGGTCAACCTTTTTAGGTTTTTAACTTTTCATAAATAAATTTTTAACCATAACAGTATTCTAGCCTAACAGTGCAACTGGAGATGATTCTATTTATTTATTTTTCCGGGTGTGCCTCATTAAAACCTTCCTGGCCAAAACCTCGTGGGAAAAAGACCGGGATAGGAAAAAGAGTATATCACATACTTACATAACCTTAACTAAAATAAAACTTAAGGTGGGAAGTGTTCCATGTTCTTGGAACAACCTTTCCTGACAATTCTTCTAGCCTATAAGCACCTTTTTCTAGATTTTCAACTATTCTGAATGGGCCAGACCAGTTCGCTGCGAGCTTACCCTCTCTGGAGTCTTTTCTCGCGTCATTTTGCAATCTCAGCACTAAGTCACCTTGCACAAATTCCCTTGGACGCAACCTCGAGTTGTACTTCTGAGTTGCTTTTTGCTTGCATAGCTCTTCTCTGATTTTGGCCTAGTCTCAGACTTCTTCAACCATGTCAAACTTAACTCAGATTTCTTCTTTTTTCTTACTTTGGTCGTGATACTGCCTTCGGAAAGAGAGTTCGCCGAGCTCAACGGGGATCATTGCATCAGTTCCGTAGGTTAGCTTGAATGGCGTTTCACCAGTTGAAGAATGCGGTGAGCAATGGTAAGCCCATAGGATGCTTGGTAATTGTTCAACCCAAGTCCCTTTTGATTGGCCTAACCTTCTTTTGAGCTCGTTTAAAATGACTTTATTGGCTGCTTCTGCTTGTCCATTGGTTTGTGGATGCTCAACCGAGGTCACTTTATGTTTAATTCCGAGGTTAGAGTAGAACTCTCTAAGCTCTTTTATCCGTGAATTGCTTTCCATTATCTATGACAATTGCATAAGGGAGGCCATGCCTGCATATGATGTTTTTCCATACAAAACTCTGAACCTTTTTAGCAGTTATCGTAGCTAATGGTTCCGCTTCAATCCACTTGGTAAAGTAGTCTACTCCTATCAGCAAGAACTTGACTTGACCTTTGGCAACTGGGAAAGGACCGACTATATCCATCCCCCACATAGTAAAGGGCCACGGCGAGAACATGGAATGGAGCTCTTCTCCTGGAGCTCGTGCTACATTAGCGAACTTCTGACATGACTCACACCTATTAGTCCAAGTAGCACAATCCAATCTCACGGTCGGCCAGTAAAATCCCGCTCGCAGGACCCGAGCTGCCAGAGATCGGCCACCTGAATGCATTCCGCAGATTCCTCGGTGCATCTCATCCATTACGTATTCGGACTACTCCTTTGTTATGCACTTTAGTAATGGCATGGAGAATCCTTTTCTGTACAGCTCTCCATCTCGGGTGGTGTAATGGCAAGATATTAGACGAATTCTCCTCGCCTCCTTAGGGTCATTAGGCAATTTGTCCGAGGCTAAATATTCCCAAATTGGCGTCATCCAGCTATGATCATAGTGCTCGGTCATTAGGACTTCAGTATTTTTTATGCTCGGTTCGAGAAGATTTTTCTGAATGAAAGTTCTTAGCTGGCCAGCTTTCTTGGTGCTAGCCAACTTAGACAACATATCTGCCCTGGAATTTTCTTCCCGAGGTATATGCTCAATAGTAAAATTATCAAATTCAGAAATTAGACTATTAACCTTGTAGAGATACCTGGTTAGTTGGGGATCCTTTGTTTGATAATCACCCAAGACTTGTCCTGTTACAAGCTGTGAGTCACTTCGGTATTTTAATTCCTGGACTCCAACTTCTTTAGCTAGCGTCAGTCCTGTAATAAGGGCTTCATATTCTGCTTGGTTGTTTGAAGAAGTAAACCCAAACTTTAAAGATTGTTCCAATATTAGATCATCAGGCCCTTCGAGAATTATTCCAGCTCCGCTTCCCTTTAAGTTAGATGATCCATCAACATATAGAAGCCAAATGAAGGATTCCGACCTCGGATTAGAAGAGAGCTCGGCAATGAAGTCGGAGAGGCATTGTGCTTTCATCGGCCCCCTTGGCTCATATTGCAAACCGAACTCTGACAATTCTACTGACCAAGCTATCATTCGTCCGGCTAGATCAGGTTTCCTGAGCACCTGCTTTATTGGATGATCAGTTTTGACTATAACTTGGTGTGACTGGAAGTAAGGTCGTAACCTCCGAGCTGCTATAATTAAGGCGAGGACTAGTTTTTCAATTATTTGATATCGTGTTTCTGCATCTTTTAGGATTCTAATCACATAATACACCGACATATGTTCTTCTTCTTCTTCTTGGATGATTACTGCATTGATTGCATAATCGTTGACAGATAGATACAAGTACAGATCTTTGCCGAGCTTAGGCCGAGTGAGGATCGGGGAGAGGCTAGAAAGAGTTTCATATCCTCAAAGGCTTTCTCACACTCCTCAGTCCAGGTAAACTCTTTTGGTTTTTTCAAAAGTTGGAAGAAGGGTCTTGCCTTTTCTGCGGACTTTGGGAGAAAGCGGGATGGAGAAGCTAATCGGCCAGCTAACCTCTGAATTTCTTTCACATTCTGAGGGCTCCGCATTTCCATGTCAGCTTTGCACTTATCTGGATTAGCTTCAATTCCTCTATGTGTCAGCATCCTAAGAACTTTCCTCCTTGCACACCAAAATAGCATTTTTCTGGATTTAACCTCATGTTGTATTTTCTGAGTTGACTGAAAATTTCTTCGAGGTCGTCGGCGTGTTGCCTCAGGTCATCGGATTTTACCACCATATCATCAACATATACTTCTAGGTTCTTTCCGATCTGGTTGACAAAGACTTTGTCCATAAGCCTTTGATATGTTGCACCAGCATTTTTTAAACCGAAAGGCATTACCCGATAGCAGTAGTTTGCCCCATCAGTCATAAATGTCGTTTTTTCTTCATCGGGTGGATACATCCTGATCTGGTTATAAACTGAATATGCGTCCAAGAAGGACAAAACTTTGTACCCCGAGGCTTCGTATACCAGTCTGTCAATGTTGGGAAGAGGATAAGAATCCTTTGGGCACGGCTTATTGAGATCGGTATAGTCGGTGCACATTCTCCACTTACCATTGGCCTTTATAACCAACACCACATTGGCTATCCAAGTAGTGTATTTTACCTCTCTGATGAAATTGGCTTTGACCAGTTTGGCAGTTTCTTTGGCTACTGCTTGGCGCCTTTCTTCGCCAAGTTTTCTTTTTCTCTGAGCTACAGGCTTAGCTTCGGGACATATAGATAGCTTATGGCACATGAAATTGGGGTCTATGCCAGGCATATCCGATGTCTTCCAAGCGAACAAATCGGCATTCTTTCTTAAGACCGCTTGAATCCGTTGTTTGAGCGAGGGGTCGAGCTGACTGCCGACCTTGGTGCACTGTTCAGCTTGGGCTCCCAACTGGAACCTTTATAAAGACTCTGTTGGTTTGGCTCTGGACTTGTACATCTCCATCATTGGGTCTAGTTCAAACATGATGACCGAGCTCGCTGAAGTTACCGAACTGACCGAGCTTATTACTTCTGCTTTATCATCCTCGACATTCTTTGCGATATCCTGGTTTCGGGTAACCTTTAGGCTATCCACATAGCATTGCCTGGCTATCCGTTGGTCAGCTCGGACAGCATCGCTCCGAGTTCATTCAACGTCGGTCTTCCAATAAGGATGTTGTACGACATGCTAGCATCGACAATAACATACCAGACTGATACAGACTTGGAGAGTTTTCCTTCTCCAAACGTTGTTAAGAGGTCTATGTAACCTCGGGTTTTTACTTGCTCCCCGACGAACCCTACTAGCTTGTCTTCCTGCTCTTTTATCAACTTTTCTGGAATTCCAAGTTTCTTGAAGGTCACCAGGTATAAAATATCAGCCGAGCTCCCCTGATCAATAAGTGTTCGTTTGACCGAGAAGTTGGCTAATTCGACCGTTATCACCATTGGGTCATCTTGATTTGGATCCACCCCTTGGAAATCATCATCCGAGAAAGTTATTGGAGGTCTTGTCCTTATAGGTTTTCCAGACACCGTGTTTACAGATTGGATGGCTTTTACATGACCCCGTCGAGCTGAACTCGTTGTTCCTCCACCTTCAAATCCTCCTGAGATTGTATTGATGACCCCTCTGACTCCTTCTAATTCTTCATTAAGAGTCCTCTGATTATTCAACCGATCTCCGTTCTGATTATTTCCTTGCAGGTTTGCATCTCGGTTATGATTGTCATAACCGCGTCTCCGTCATCGTCGACCAGCTCATCCGCCTCCATTATCATCTCGGCGAACGAACCGGTCAAGACGACCTGCCCGTACCAAGTCCTCAATTTTTTCCTGGGTTGGTCTACAGTCTTCAGTGGAGTGACCATAGTTTTGATGCCATTTGCATTCTTTACTTTTGTCTGCATTTGCCGGATTTTTGAATGGTCGAGGTAAGATGAGTAACTCGGCGTTGCACACCTTCTGGAGAATGGTTGCTCGAGATCGGTTTAGCGGCGTATAAGACTGGTACCTGGATTGCCTCTCCGAGAGCCCCCTTTCATTGGTCTTTTGGGCCCTTTGTGGATTAGCCTCCCTATCTCTTTATTTGCTCGGAACCGAGCTCTTGTCTTCAAAACCTCTTTCTCTCCTTTTGAATTCTACCATCTCTTCCGAGTTCATGAAACCTGTAAGTTTTTCCTGCAACTCTTCAAAATCTCTGGGTGGTTTTCGAGATAAATACTCAAAGAATCGCCCCGGCTTCAGACCGCCCATGACGGTATGAAGACAGAGTTCCGAGCTCATATTGGGAATTAAAATTTCTTTGACACTAAAACGAGCCATATAATCTCCGAGTGATTCATTCCTTTCTTGTTTAAAATTCACCAGCGAGACCGGGTGCCTTTTATGCTTTTGGCTCGCTGTGAATTGTGCAGTGAACTTAGTTACAAGCACATCAAAGGAATTAATTGACCGAGGTGGTAGATTCATAAGCCAGGGCTTTGCAAAGTGGTTGGAAAATTTTTGCACATGACGACTTCCGAATCCGTCACCAGGTAAACAGGAGAAATAAAGGATTCTACATGCTCGGTTGGGTCAGTGGTGCCATTGAATTTTTCGATGTTAAGGGCCTTAAAATGTCTAGGCATGATTACCTCATCGATGTCATCCGTGAACGGCAACCTCGACCGTCGGTCTGTTACCCTTTCTTTTTGGATAGTCCTTTCTGCACGAGACATAGCTTCTAAAGCCTCTGGGCGAGGTTTGATCTTGGACGATCGATTAGTATCATAAGGAGAAGGTACGTAGGATGAATCCTTTTGGCCAGCCTCAGGTGAGGATTGTTCTTCCTCAAAAGGTGTCTCTGATCTTTCTCTTTTTCGAGTTCTTAAAAGCCTTTGATTCTGAGCACGTATCTCCTCATTCTCCTTCTGCAGCAGCCTTAACTGTGCCATAACCTCTCCCAGCCGAGGGTTATCTTCATCGATGGGAGGGGGGGTGATTGTCACGGTTCTGGCTCGTGTTCGAAGCCTCATGATCTTCATGGTTCATGATATTCGCCCCTCCCCTCGGTCCATTCCGTGTAGTCGCCATCAAGCTTTCTTATGGAACCGGGGAAAGTTTTTCCTATGCCCCACGGTGGGCGCCAAATGTTCCTGCCGAGATCCGACTTGTCGGAGTCTCACCGTAGAACGTCTAACCAAGAGTGAACACTGGGGTTGTTTTGGATTAAGGCTTGACAGAATATTGTATTCCGGTCCTATGTATCCCAATGGGAGTCAAAGTCAGACGTAGTTCTAGGTTCAACCCTTGGTCATATGGTGATCTCAATCCCCTAATCTTGTATCTGAAGAATATCAGCAAGCAATGACTCTTCAATAGTCTCTTGGTCGAGCTAGTTTCTCTAATTCGCTTAAGGGAGAGTCACCTAGGTCAGTGAAAAGCGAGTCTCTCCTTTGGGTTCTCCTCTTTTTATAATAGGTTCCCCATATCTTTAAGAGATCTGGATTTATCTCATTTTATCTCTTAAATCTTCTTAGAGATGTGATTTCCTTAATTTAAGGATATTATCTTTTCTAATCGGATACTAATATCAGGATTATTAAAGATAATATCAATATCTTAAAATGATCTCCTAACCGGATAATGTTATTTGAGATAATATAAGATTATTAAAGATAATATTAATATCTTATCATTTCCACCTTGATTGGGTTGGGTATCCAAGCTCGGTGGCTGGGTTTTACTCCTCGGCCAGTACAGGTACTCTTTAAGAAATTTAGGAAAACAAGTTTTTATTAAAAAATTAAATATTTCACATTTTTAAATATTAAATATATCAATTTCTCATAAAAACTTTTTTTAATTCCTTGATTAGTGCCTTAAGAAGGCTGGTTAGCATCCAATTGAAGTATTTACATAGTATGAGGACAAATTCTTTAAAACTTGCGTCCAATCGCTTATAATTGGCTTCTATTTTTAAGTGTGTGTTTGGATGAGCGTTTCACAAACGTGATTTTGGATGTAATTGATTTTGTAGAATTGATTTCAATATAATTGAGTTTGAAGTAAAGTGATTTATGTTTGGATGTTTTTACTTTGAAAGCAAGTTTGATGTAAAACTTAGTATAGTTTTTCAATCCAAAAGCAGAAGCTACTCTAAGCTGCTTCTGGTAGAATCAATTCTGGATGCAAAATTGCTTCCACAAACATGTTCCCAAACACCTCTTTTTTTTACAAGAATCACGTTTGACAGGTGCAGAAATACTTCTGGTGCCTCCAAAAAAGAAACCAAACACACACTAAAACATCACTCCACTATCCTCAATTTAAATGCAGTGCCAATGCTAGTGTAAAATGAGAAAAGAAAATGGGCATGTCACAGTTGTGCTTGATTGTCAAATTTCTGAAATGATGGAATTCGGGGTTGGATGGTAAGGAATTTCATCTATCATAGATGTGTATTTTTTTTTATTACATCTTTTTTTATTTATTACATATCATAGATGTGTATTCGTCAGTGGAGTTTTTCATCTTCACATTATTATAATTATAATAATAATATAATTATACTTTACAAGTATGGATTTGTGGCCACTGTGTTACTTCATTCCCGCTAGTTTTATTTTTTAAATACTCATTAATTTTTTAATTATTAATACTAACTCATGGATTATTAATTAAATTTAAGATCAATCTCGTGTGAATCTTTTAGCTAAATAAGGTCATCAACTCTGACACACGAGTTCTATAAAATAAAATAAAAAAACTCTCGTACATGACTACATGAGCGCGGAATAAAACAAATTAAATTAAAAATAAGCAAATCGTGAAATAATTATATGAATATCACTAAGAATTTTATTGAAAGTGTGTTTAGTTTTTTGTTGAAAGTAATTAATTTTCCCTCCCTTAAAACATGGTTCTAGTATAAATGAAGTGTTTGGTTAGTAAAATTGATTTTGCCTTTAAAAACGATTTTGACTAGAATTTACAAAAAGTAGTTTTTGCTTTGAATTGAGAAATTTATACTAAGTCTTACATCAAATTTGTTTTCAAAATAAAAAATCCAAACATAAATTAATTCACTTCAAACTAAATTCTAACTAAATGAATTTTATAAAATCAATTTAATTCAAAATCACTTTTATTAAACACTTATCGAAAATCACAAAAAAAAACCACCTAATCACTTTTATGAGTGACATTATAAATTTGTTTTGCATCTCATTCTAATCAAATATTCAAGGATCCAAATTTCCAAACAAATATCAATCCTTCATCAATCTCATTTATTATTTTCTACCTTTATGATTATTTCATAATATTCTACACTTACTGATTTTTTTTAAGAGCCGCTTCTCTCTCAACCTTTCATCTCCTCCTCTTTTTCTTCTTCCTCATTCACCGGAAGGGGTGGTTTTGGGTCATTTTTGGCCTGAAATCATCCATCTACATCGTTTTTCTCTCATTTTATCTAAATAAGTGGTTTTTCCACATAGATCTGCTTTTTTCTTTCGTGTTTTCGTCGTCTGCGTGTGGCGGTGTTTTGTTCGTCGTCTTGTTGCAGCGTCGTTTGGTTTCCAGTCTTGTTGCGGTGTTCATTTGGTTCAGATTGGCAGATCAGCTTCGATCCATTACAGATTCAATCAAGACTTGGACGTCAACATTATAGATTCGGAGGCATGGGTATTCCGATCACTTTGATTTTGTCACATTTGTAGACATTTTGCCGTGTTATGCTATTAACCTGGGTGCTGTGAGTTTGTTCTCAGATTCATCCTTCTCAATTTTTAGCTATTTTAAATTTGTGTCATTTTCGATATATTTTACCAATTTGAATGAATATCTTTTTAGTAAAATAAATAAATAATATTCTACACATAATTTTTTTTTTTACTTCACCCAATTTTTTTTATAGGGATAAAGTACAATAGTCCTTTATAAAAGCCTGGCATACATATATCAGTTTTTTTTTCTTTTCTTATTACTCTCTTATTTTTAAAACTATTTTCAGGATTTAATGGATTTTTAGATTAAATATTTTTTTATAACCGGTTACACATTATTATATCATTAAAACTGTCTGAGTCAACAAATACAAAAAACAGTCATATATCTTTGTTAATAATTTAACAAATTTTAAACTAATATTGTATAAAAAATAAACCATTGTTTTATACTCAAACATTTAATTATTTGAAAAATTATATTTACTTCTCTTATTTTGTATCATTTATCCATATAAATTACAAAGCAGCAAAGGTATGTATATATATATTTTTAAATGAATTAACTAGTTGGTGTGATTATATCAAGCCTCAAATGAAATATTTTAAATATTATGTAACGTGTATATATAATATACTTTAGGCTAAATATGCAGCCATAGTTTTGTTATTTGTACAATATACAATATTTAAAACAACAATTCATATTTATATATATTTCTCTACCTTACTTCAAAATAAATAATATTTTAGTATTCACTCATACTCATACAAATCAAATATTGTTCTAATGTTATATAAAAATATTGCAAAAAGGAAAATTTCTCTGTGCAAATAATGTATATAAGACTATGAAAGAGTATACCTAATTCGAGTTTAGGAAGATATATCAATAAAATTCAGTACAATTGCTAGATAAATGAGTTTAGTAAACATGTCGGTCGATTCTTGTCACGTATATAAAAAAAGATTTTGTTGATAGAAACAAAATTTATTTTAATGATCTCTAAATCTTAAAACAAAAATTAGTTTCTGTCTATTCACGAGAAAACCTCGAGGTCAAAAAAAAAAAAACCTTGAGCCTAGAAAGATAACTAATTATGATTGTTGGATTGTGCCTGAGATAGCTTTCAATGTTTGCAAAACAGCTTGTTATTCGTCCTACGTATCAAATGTAAATTGATGTACGTGTATAATTGCTTACCATTTGTACTATAGTATAGATTTGCATTCATTTAAAAATATTAAAGAGTGGATAAGAACATTACTCAGCGTAGCACAAGAAGAAAAAAAATTTGATGAAGTCACTAAAGAAATGTCTAATAGTACGTACATTCCAAAGTTATATAAAAAAATGCTAACTAATATGTTTTTTTTGTTTCAGTTTTGAACTCTATATATAATAATACTTCGCCAATTAGAGTGTTAATGGTAATTAGGGATGTTCATCAACCGATCCAATCTAATATCAATTACGGTAATCGAACCGAAAAACCAAAAATCGAAAACCAAAAAAACCGAATTTTTTAATTGGATTGGATCGATTTTTGGATCTGTATGTAAAACCGATCTAATCCAAACCGAACCGAAATTTTCTATATAAATAAATAATTATTCTTATAATTACCTTAGACCCTTACTTTTAAATGTTATTTCCTATTTTATCCCTTGATCTGTTGACCATTTAACCTTGTGTTTGCTAAAATTCTAATTTCTGAAAATTGAATCCCTACTCCAGTAGTTCTACCGATTTGCTTTGTTCACTTCTCTCCCAGCCATTCTCCAATATTCCCGTCCAGCCGTTCACTTCTGAAAGCACCATGAAAAACATATTGATAATATTGAAGTGAAATATTTATTTTAATAACATTGGCTTCTGCTACCCAGTTATTCATATGCTAGTACTAGTAGATTGTAACATGTTCGTTGCAACGATAACTGATAGCTACTCAGAGTTATTGAATAAAATTGATTAAATATAGTATTTTCTAATGTTTTTTTTTTCCACATAATATAATCATGTAGAGATGTATGGCAAAACTGAATTATCCAATCCAATTCAAACTGTATTTGATTAAATTGGATTGGATCATATTTTTTTAAAAAGCAAGCTAATCCGATCCAAAGGTTATGTTTATATTTGGATCGGATTTTTTTGACTGAAAATCTATCCAATCCTATGCCTGAACACCCATGGTAATTAATTTCGTCCAGTCTCTAGTGTCTGTGTCATCTGATATACTAAAAAAAAAAAAAAAAATTGTATCACATTATTTAACTGAAACAGAACAGAGTATACAGTTGTGGGCAATTAATGAGCAATGCTTGGAGTGTACGACAGAATTAAAAAAAAGGTGGATGAATGAAACGAGAAAATAACAAATAGGGTATGCCATCTGTATGACAGTATCAGAATAGATTCACCCCTTCCAAACACGAAATATGAGTTTTGAAAGGACCATTAAGCTGGAGGCCCTGATCCAATGGTTCTCCACCCCCCTTGACCATAATATGCACCACATTCACTCCTCTCCCTCTGTGCAATAATGATCCCATAACCCAGGAAGGAAGCATTGAAGAATAAGCTCAGTCACAGTTGGGAATGGATCCTCTCAATTGTGATTCGTCAGCAAAATCCCGCTACATATCTCAATGTAATGTTATAGTACCACCCAACCAAATGGCTTTTACGTTGCTTGCTTGGTAACCACCAAGCACCCTCTCCTAGGCATTAATAAAGGTTATCTAGGCTCACACTTTCAAGTTTCACAGAGTTATAACTTAGAACAAAACAGCTTTTCTCTCCTCTTCTCTCTTTACCGCCGAATGAGTTCTGCTATGTTATGTTACATTAGTTGAGGATAAGGTTGCAGTTCAGTAAGGTACGTACCTTGAAGCCAATCGTCTATCATCACCTCTCCCAATCATGATGCAGCCTTTCACAGAGAAAACCACCAAGTTTCATGTATCTATATATATATATATATATATATGCACTGCATCTGCAACTGAGTGATAAATTAAGCAATTTTTGCAGCAGCCTCAGCCAGCCTGTATTTTCTTCCCTCTTCTTAATACAAAACTGCTGCTGCTATGCTATGATGGGACTTGCTCTATATTTCCCGCTATTCCAGCATGGCAGCATCCTTATCTATTGTCCTTCATCTGTGGCCTTTTGGACTTTTGCAATTAACTACCCTTTTGTTTGTTACTATACCATGTTCATCAGGTAATCAGAGAGAGAGAGAGAGAGATCAACTCATCAAACTCAGACTCACTCCAAGACCCATCATTTTCTTTTTGCTTTCTCTATGTGAGGTTTTTTTCCCAAACTAGATCGAATACAAGCTTTTTTCTCATTTTTATACGTCTCTGATCAGTTGCTTTTGTTGTCTTTTTCTGCCTCCCTTGTCTTATTTCAGGTACCATTCTGTGAGTCCGGTCTCTTGAAACCTGTGATTTTCCTTGGAGGTATTAAGGTCAAGGGAAGGATTTTCAAGGGTTCCTCCTTTGTCGCTTTGTCTAGGTTGGTATTTTAAGGGCTTACTTATCAGAGTTCACATTTGAGAAAAAAATATATTCAAAACTAGTCTTTCCTTTTGGAGGGTATTGAAAACAAAGGCAAGCTGGACTCCTGATTTTATTCTCTATTTCCCTAACACCTATCTGCCTTTTGATTCCCAAGGAGTGAAAAAGAAGAAGTATTTAATCTCAGTAACAACCATGATATATATATCTTTAGGTGAAAAAGTTTCCCGTTATCTATGTCTACACTATATATACTGAAATAGCTAACTATATCATCTTTCATAGCTCTTATATAAACACAATCCACTTCCCTTCTTCTGTTTTCTTTTTCTCACAAACACCCCGCCATTCTGTATTTGCAGGCAGCTGAGGTTGCAGAACAAACAGCAATGGCAGAGTGGGGTGGTTTTATGGACAAAAGCAGCAGTTTCAGTGGGGGATCAATGAGGAATGAAGAGTTTGATGAAGAAGATGTTTGGGGTGTGGCCAAGGAGAGGGATTACTCAAGCCCGAAAATAAGGGTATCTAAGGAGTTTTCTGGTTCTTCTTCTGCATGGCGCCTACCTGCTACCTCTCCAAGAAAGATCCCAAGGGCTAATAGTATTACACTATCGCCCTCCTCAGAACCCAATGCAAATGTGGTTCAAGGGTCCTCAGCCCCTGTGGACATTCCTGATTGGTCAAAAATTTATGGGAAGAATGGCAAGAAGGGTTCAAGGGATGGAAGCAACAAAGGTGAATGTGGTAATGGAGATCATTACTATGATGGTTATGGTGATGATGAGGATGAGGATGAAGATGATATGAAAATTCCTCCTCATGAGTGGATTGCTAGGAAGCTTGCAAGGAGCCAGATTTCATCATTCTCTGTGTTTGAAGGGATAGGGAGGACACTGAAAGGAAGAGATCTTAGCAAAGTGAGAAATGCTATTTTGACAAAAACTGGTTTCATAGAGTAGTTGGTGGATTCACCACCATAATATGGTTATGTCATTATCACCTTCATATTTTGGCATTACCACAATGTTAGAGTCTCGGATCCCATGCAATCTTTTTGATTTGATGATTAGCACTAATATTTATGAGGTCCTGCTGCTGCCTGCGGATCGGAACTTCAAATAGATCGAGTCCCTATATGGAAAGCCCTTTTTGTTTCTTTGTTCTAAATTTTATTTCAGGGAAAGGAAAAAAAGGAGGGATTGGTTGGCAGCCTCTGAAATTTTGTCGTGATTTCTAGGAGACTTTTGTATGTTTACGCGAATGGAATGCACTATGGTTTATCATTCATATATTAACATAACTTCAAAGAAACACCACCTTAGATATCCTTTTATTATTTGTCAAAAAAAGATATCCTTTTATTATTGTGTTATGCAGTTATGCTTTACATCTCTTTTTTGGATTTATATTCTCTTCTTTTATTTTTTTCCATTTCTTTTTTGGAGAGAGAAATATACAAAATAAAATTATTTTTTATGTGTTGGGTTTATTAAAACAAACTTTTGTGTTTTGTTTCTAATGAGAGTAAAAAAAGGAGAGAATATGATCTTCTGTTAAACTTCCATCCAATTCTTAATGGTGCTACGTGACGTGGCTTACACATGACTTAAGTATTAGTTTTATTTTAATTAATTGTTTATTTGAATTAATTGGAAAAAAACTCGAAACACAAAAGGAAACTTACCTGCGCCCTGAGCCAAAACGCAAAGCAAAACAGAGAGTGGAAGTTAAGAAGGTGTTGTAAAAGTGGAGCAACCACGCACCAGCTAGGTGTACCAATAAAAATACCTCCTTCTGACATATGATCTTTACCTTTTGTCCGGTCAAAGTATGATCAAAATAATAAATGTATTTTTCAGTTAACCTACTTTCAGTATACCTCATTTTGAAAATTATAATTATTGTATTCCACCGTAAATGAAGATCGTATATTGTTGGTTAACTTGGTTTGTGTGGTCGTCAGTGTATTATCATTTTCTTAAATATAATAATAATACTACTACATGTATCATCTTCTAGAGTAGAAAAGAAAGAAGAAGAAAAAAGAGATTTCAGTTGAAAAACAGAGGTTCGATCGGCACTGTGAAAAAAAAGTAAAGGTGGGAGCTTCTGTGTGTATTTTGCATAGATTCATCAGGTCTATGGTGTGGTGGGAAGGTGGAGCTAGTGTCAATGGGGAACTCTGGTGTTTACTCGCGACAATGGGGAGCTCCGTTCTGCAGCTTGCGGAATAGACGAGTCGACTATTCCGGTCACAGAATGGCGATATGGCGAAGATGCCGATGGTGATTATTACTGGCTCTAGTTTGGTCCGGTGCAAAGATACACAAGGGACATCGAGGGAAGGGGGAACCATGAGGGGGTTATGGATTTTGGGATGAGATCAACGATTTTGATTTTTGATGGAAAATAAAATACTCTTTTAAATTATACAACTAGAGGTAGATACGGTAAAAAAAAATTACGAAATTGAGCCAAATACCTTTAGTATGTGTTTTTACCGGGAATAACTAACCAATTAAATAAAAAGCCACGCTGGCAACTTCATTGGTTGATAATGACTAGTCAAACTGGTGCACGGTTGCACCAGTTTTTCTGCTGGTGCAAGGTAGAGGGCACCAGTTAAGAAAGGGTTCTATGGAGGGAGACATGGCATCCAAAGGTCCTTTCCCTCAGCTTCTACTTCCATGCGCGCAATTATAAAATTACATAAACTTATAAATAAATATTAATAATTAGTATAAAATAAAAATAAATTTTGATAACAACAAAAATGGTATAGCTTTTCTCATATTCTATAGAGCTATCAACTCGGGCTAGCTCAATCCATTCGGGCCAACCCACGTCGGGTCATTATATTTTTAGGTTGGCTCGGGTTAGGCCATGGGCCAATATGTTTCAAATTTTTTTTACTAAATTGGATATTTTTAAATTAATATCATTATAAACTTCAATAAATTATAAATTTAAATTTTTTTTTAAAAAAAATATTTTCATTCTTTAATATGCAGAGTTAAACTTAAAACATGTATATTAGATATACTACAAATATTAACGTGTTAAGTTACATAATTAACTAGTAACAACGAGCAATAGAGCATGCAACACAGATAGAGAAATGTATGCTGGATGTTAAGTTACATGTTTTCATCCAAGATGCTTGGGAGGGAGGTTTTATTATTTGTATAATATCAAGACAAAACTCCTCGAAAAATGAATGTTGGGCGATACAAAATCTTTTATTCTTTTAGGGAGTAAGACGACTTTTTTTTTAAAACTTTAACTACTTAAGTTTTTTTGACACATTTAACTAATATAAATATATTGTTCAAAACACATGGATGTGAAATTTCTATCTTATAAACAATAATGTATTGACAGTTACGCTACAGATAGGACTGAACAAGAACCCGCTTCAGAGCATAACCCGACGTACCCAGGAGTTGAAAGAAGAGTGCAGGTGGGCCGCCTCAGTTCTTCTAGTTGACAGATTGAAAGAATAGGGTTGAGGCAGTTGACGATGGTCGAGCTCGACCCCGGAAATTTCAGATTGTCGGTGACTGAACCTGACTGACGGTGGAGGAGAACAGAGAAGAAGGTACAGACGCCATGTTAACAACAAAACTACAGAAGTTAACAAAACCCCAATGCCATGTTCGATCCAGTTTCAGACCCAGATCTTTGTTCGTGTTCTTTATTCTTCGATCCAGATCTGAACGCGACGTTCTTCGTTCTTCGATCCAGATCTTATTACGACATTCTCTCTCATTCTTTATTATTTTTCTTCTATCCAGATCGCAACGTCGCCACCGTCTTTATTCTGCTTCATCACCGCCATCTACTCTTCTGTTTCACCTTTGGTCTGCAACGGCGGCGCCTCTGTTCCTCAATGAAGGAGAGAAGCAGTCCAGAGCCCAAACACAAAGTCACAAACCCTAAAATGCTTTTCTCTTTCATTGTACCTTGATTCTGATTTTTTTTATTTTAAAAAAGGTCCAAACCGCACCGATAACCCGCCATACCCGTTAACATGTCACCCACCCAAACCGATTGATGTAGCGGGCGAAATTGGGTTCCATAAATAGATAGGCTAGTTGGTTCGGATTGGACCATTTGGGCCCAAATCCGACCGAACCCGCATATTGTCCAGCCCTATCTACAGAGAAGCTAACAAGAGTGCAGATATTCTAGCTGGGTTAGGCTGTGGTCAGAACTCTAGATTGATTTTTTATGAGACCCCTCCTCCTCAAGTGTCTCAGGTGTTACTTGCTGGTTGTATAGGGATCTCTTCCCCTAGGATAATTATTATGTAATTTTTCTTTTTTGGGCCTAGGCTCCTTTCATTACCAAAAAAAAAATGTAATGCTTTAGTTCAATTTATACCTTTTTTATTTTCAAAATTCGGGCCAACGGGCTAGTCCGCATCAAGCCAATGAATTTTTGGCTCGGGTTGGGTTGAGTCAAAATAATTTCGAGTTTACATTTATCAATCCAGCCCATGTTTAATGTCGGGCTATTCAGACCTTCCCATCGGACCGCGCTCATTTTGACAGCTCTAATATTCCGTATAGTTAATGCTTGTTTGGATATATTTTCACAACTTAAACCCCATTCAGCTAACGGAAACATGATACTATTTTACAAAATAATTTTGATTATTTAAGGTTGGTTATATCCAACTAAAATTGTTTTGGGTTTTTATATCATGTGCAACCTTGGACAGGTAAAGAGATCCAAAAATAATAAATATTTATTAAAAAATTAAGTATTTTATCTTTGAAAATATAAAATATACAAATTCTTATATGAATTTACTCCTTTAGGTTTCTCAACCTGTGCAAGATTGTACATAATAAAAAAACTCAATTGTTTTTATCCCAGAATCGTTAAAAGATTTTTATTGATAAATAAAGTTTTTTTTACGATGGGCTACGAATTTCATGATAACTAGTTTTACCTTTAAATACTTTTAAATGTTTATTTTTAGAATATTATATTTATCAAAATCTTTTTAAGTAAATCTCATATGATAAACGAAATGTTGAAGTTACAATGAACAATCTCGATAAAGTTGTAGCTTGTATGAATAAAACTATATATATTTGCTATTTTTTTTGGTAGATATATATTTTCTGTTTATTGATGAAGATGATGCCAATTTCAGTATCGCAACTACGAAATAATTAATATGTTATTCTTGAAAGAACAGATATCATCAAAAATCAAAGTGGCGCAGCGGAAGCGTGGTGGGCCCATAACCCACAGGTCCCAGGATCGAAACCTGGCTTTGATAAAATCAAAGTGGCTTCCTCTACTTTTTTCTCGCTTGATCCTGAGCGAGCCTGATAGTCGATAGCACTTGGAAATAAATAAGTGTGCATTGTTAGGGTCTGTTTGCTGTCAGATGCCATAACAATTCCAGAATGAAAAAGAAAAGAAAAATATTGTTGAGGGCAAGGCAAAAATGCTCGTTTATTAGCGTTGTGGATTGATATGTTGCGTAACCTCTTCAACCTTTTGCTGAGTTTCATATTTCATGGGTTGATTCTGACCCTATACCAAACCCAGTTTACCTGAAAAGACTTGGGTGGGATCCATGTGAACTGGATTCAACCCATAACCTGAAAGAGCCTTAATTAATAATAAAATAATTACTTCACTACCAACTGACACATTTTAGGCATTAATATAAATTGAATAAGAACATCCTTAAATGGACCCCACAAATAATACTACATCTTTACATTTAATTTCCCAATCATTTTTTTCATTAAAAAAAATTGTAAAGTGGTCCACCGAAAATATAAGACCCAAGTGCTTATAGAAGCACTTATCAATCGAGATGCTTGTTAAGCACTGGTAAAAATAAATAAGCATGGGTGCTTAGGAGTTTAAGCACCTCCACTCTGGCACCGATGCGGATGGCCTAACTCTCTCAAATAAGTTTCTTTTTTTTTTTTTCAATAAAAAAACAAAAACAAAAATTGTGGGAACTTTTATTTTTTTGGTCACATTATTAATTATGAACTATACATTGAGTTGAGCTGAAAAATGGTTGAAAGAAACATTTAGCAGAGATTGAGGTGAAAACAAAACTGAAGGTAGAGAAAGATAACAGATCTGAGAAACATTGATGGAACTCTTTAAATAACTGTTACCGTTATTTGTTACAAGAGTTGCATTGCTCCAAATTTGGTTTATGTTGAAAGCCGTTTGATGAAAAAGGACGGTTCCTTAACATTGGAACATTTAGAGGCTGCTTAGTGGGTCTTCCTCTCTTGCCCCACAGGAACGAGGTACGGACTCTTCCACACAGGCTGTGAAGTTTGCATTTTTTCTTATTTTCCTCTCTTTCCGCAGTTGTTTGATCTTTTTTCCTTCTTTTCATGTTGTGCTTTTCTGGGTTTTATAGAGGCAAGGAAGAAGAGGAGAAGGAAAATGTCTGTGAAGAGCAAGGGAGGGGCTGTAGAACTGAGTGCAAGAAGCATCTTACATAGGAAATGGGCTCTTTTGCTTTGTCTAGGAAGTTTCTGTGCTGGAATGTTCTTCACTAATAGGTACTCCTGCTTCTGGGTTTCTATATTCCAGCATCAAGTTTTATTTTTTTTTTAGTTATTCTCATTGATGATTGAGTTTACAGGCTTCAAATAGGGTTGTGCTTGCAGTTAAGGTATACTATAAGATTAGAATTAGGAAGGACATTTTATATTACTTGATTATGGAGGATGTTCTAGAGAATTGGCTAATTAACTGTTCTGCCACATTGAATTAGACTATTGTGGGGTTATATCATGAATAGTGCCATTGGTTTGGAACTTGGAACTGCATTGTCATAAACAACATTGCTTGTGCATTCTGCATTAAATGTTTCCAAAGGTACCCAGACTAATTTTTTTTCTTCTCTCGTCCACTTCATGTTCCTTCTATTCTGTGGCATGAAAAAGGGAGTGTGGTCTCTCTCTCTCTCTCTCTCTCTCTCTCTATATATATATATATATATATATATATATATATATATATCTAGTTGCTGAAAATCATGAAGCTTACATTGGAGCATGCTTAATTGAATGGAGGCTTTTTTTTTCATATGGCGTGACCTTTCATCCTCTATTTATTGACTTTTGTTCATCTCCCTTGATTTTGGTCTTGCAAGTTTGGGAACAAATATCCGCTTATAAAGCTCAGGTTTCTAATTTAAGTGTTCACAATATCTGCTTTTATTATCAGAAACTGAAGGTAGAGGGTTTTTTTTTGTGGTCAAATTTCTACTATATGTCTATATCAGTGCACTAGGTCTCATGTGAGCTAATCATTATAATATATTTGTACTGCTAACAAGAAATTTTGCATCAGGATGTGGTTGATGCCCGGATGTAAAGAAATTTCAAGGACTTCTGGTGAGGTTGAACAGATAAAATTAAATTCTGAGGGTTGTAATCTAAATCTTGTAAGTGCATCAGTCACACTTCTACTCAAGTCATATTTTTGCTATGGTTCTCTCATGCATTTTTTCCCCATCCAATGATATATAGACTGTAATTGAACACTCACTGGAATTTATTTGTGACATTTAAATGTTCCAATCCTATGAAATGATCAGGAATTTAAATAAACAAGGAACATATTTGAAGAAGTTCTACACTTTCTTTTCCCTTGTTTTCTTGCTAGTTAGTTAATTAGTTTCGTATGCATATAACTCTCAAATCATGGTATGGGGAAAATGTCACCATTGAACCTTCATTTTTGGGAATTGTATTCAATAATAGGGAGTTAATTAGATTTGAGAATTTATCTAGGAGGTTTCTGTTTCCAGTGATAGGTAACAATGTGTCTTCTTTCCTTATCTGTTTCTGGGAGGGATTGCGAAGGTAGGCATGTCTCTACATGTTATATCATTGCCAATAAAGTTGCATTTTGTCAAGGACCATTCATATCAAAAGATTAAACTGCTAGGTGCAGGCCCAAGAATATGTTTATCTCTAATATGCCCCCTCATGTGAAAGCCCTTTGGGTTTGAAGCATGAACAAAAAGCACTGGCCACTGATACAATTCGGTGACTGTTTAAATTTTAATTCAATATTTCTTTAAAGCATCAATCTCAGGCTTATAACTTTTAAGGTGCATCTTCTGTTATTTACCCCAAAATAAATGTTATCGTGACACTTTTTCTTAATGTTTTGCCTTTGTCCAAAGGTTGTCAAGCCTAACTCTAATTACAGTCGAGTGGAAGTTTCAAATACCCAGAATGTTATCGAGTAAGCCAAGCGTATGCTTGTTTGCACAGGATTTACTTATATGCCTAACAAATAATTTTAATGCTGAACCCATTGCTATATATGAATTGCAGGAAACCGAGTAAGACAATATTCACTTTGGAGCTGACTCTTAAATTTCGCTTGGTATGCTCCTGAATTTATGCTGAATGGTTCTCCTGTATCAGGAATTTCAGAGACAGTTGAATCAACTTCAAAGAAAAAATATTTCATGGTTATAGGAATCAATACAGCTTTTAGTAGCAGGAAGCGAAGAGATTCTGTTCGTGAAACCTGGATGCCACAAGGTGATTTAATGATGTTACAGCTTTTCCTAAAATTTCCCTTATAACTCGTTTATGTTATCCATGTGCCTCATGTATCTGATCCGTGGTTTCTAATGGAATGCCATCAGCTGAGGAAAGAAAGAAGTTGGAGGAAGAAAAGGGCATAATCATACGTTTTGTTATAGGTCACAGGTCAGAGTCAATATATCTCATGATAATCACTATCCTTTCTTGATATGGTTACCTATTTATGGTTATTCTATTGATGTGAAGTTCTCATTCGATTTGCTCATTAGAACTTTGTTTTGTGGCCTTAACATCAAATTATTTCAAACTGATAACTGTTATTCTCTCATTCTGATGCAAGTTGTGTTTATTATTTCTATCCAACAAGATTTCTTTGTTCTGTGTGGATTGGTAGTATACTTAGCATTTCAAAACAATCTTTTAGTTGAAGGAACTATAAATAATTGTTGTTACATGAAGTCATGAAAGCTTGGGGGACTAACATCTATGATGAATTCTTCAATACATGGTTCATTGTGGTGTTAAATTAACAGATTAACTATTTAGTTAGCCTTTTTATCTATAGTTCTACATCTGGTGGCATTCTAGATAAAGCTATTGAAGCAGAGGAGAAGCTTCATGCTGACTTTTTGAGGCTGGTGATCTTTCTTTCCTGTCCTTTATCATTTTAAATGTATAATCTTATATCCTCTTTATAATGTGCTGTCTTATTTTTGTTGATGAAACAAAATACACCCATATTTAAGCAGAACCATGTTGAGGGCTACCTGGAACTATCAGCCAAGACAAAGACTTACTTTTCCACTGCTGTTGCTTTGTGGGATGCAGAGTTTTATGTCAAAGTTGATGATGATGTTCACGTGAATCTAGGTAAATAGAAAGATCATTGGGTGCTTACAGTTAATCACTTTCCTCATTGTGATTATTAATTTTTTCTTTTATTATCAGCAACACTTGGGTCGACTCTGACTATGCACCGTATGAAACCTCGGGTGTATATTGGGTGTATGAAATCTGGTCCTGTCCTTGCTCAGAAGTAAGAAAATATATATTGTATTTTCAGTTAGTTTAAATCCACTTCCTAGTGTAACTGTTTTAGCACAGGGGAGTGAAATACCATGAACCAGAGTACTGGAAGTTTGGAGAGGTGGGAAACAAGTACTTCCGTCATGCCACGGGACAATTATATGCCATTTCACGAGATTTGGCTACTTATATATCAAAAAACCAGTAAGTTTTGTTTTCCCTGCTTAGAACTGTTCAAGCACAAGGGGGAGGGTGTTTTCGGATGTTAGTGGGATCAAGATTCTCATTATTAAGTAAGAATAGGACAGACTAACAATTTCGTTGACTTTGTGTGGCCTGGTCTTCTTGACTTGTATTTGTATATAATTGAATGAATAGTATACTAACTAATTTGGCATACTGTAGTTCTTCAAGGTTAGATGACAGATTGATTTTATAATGCCAGGGATATGCTGCATAAATATGCTAATGAAGATGTTTCATTGGGATCTTGGTTTATTGGTTTAGATGTGGATCATGTTGATGATAGGAGAATGTGTTGTGGTACTCCCCCTGGTATGTGGATCAAAATACACACTTATTGAAATTTTAATTAATTTATAATTGCTTTGAAGTTTTATTAAAATAGTAGTAGTGCTTCTTCTACCCGTGTGCAGATTGCGAGTGGAAGGCTCTGGCAGGGAATATCTGTGTTGCTTCATTTGATTGGAAATGCAGCGGGATTTGCAAGTCTGTTGAGAGGATGATGGAAGTTCACCAGCGTTGTGGGGAAGATCAAAACTCACTCTGGACTGCAACCTTTTGATATTATATTATTACAAAACTCAGTACACTAGGAAAAAAGAGTACAGTAGTAACCAACCAATCCCATTCTTTTGTTGGGTGGCTGGAGGGCTTTCTATTCTTGTTCTCTGCCATGTCTAACCCTTCTTAATAATTACTTCTCATCCTGTTCAACTCTCTCTTTTCTTTCAATCTTAATATAATTTTATTTATTTACCATGATTATTACTTTTGAAGATGATATTGAGTTACACGAGGAAAAAACAAGCTATATGAAGATGAAAATTTCCTCAAGGTGGGCATGTGCCTATATAGGCGAATAATAGAATGGATGGAGATCACATATCTCAAAATGATATCTCATTTTGTCTCATCCACTTACATTGTGTCAATTGGAAAGTTGATTACATTATTTATTATAAGTGTATTCTTTTTAAATGACATGACACAATTTAAGTGGATGAGACATAGAATGAGATATCATTTTGGGAAAGGTGATCTCCATCCAAATAGAATAGACACTTGTCTTAGTTGTCTATGAGGAAGGTGGGAACCACTAGGGAATTTCTATTTACTTTTTTATTTTTTTTTGTTGTGTTTTTCGCTACAGAGTGGAACAAGATTCTGCTGTCCTAAAATATGAGGATCTCCATCCTACTCAAAAGAAAGGTAGAGCATTTCGAATGTCCAATTCCTTGGAATTGGCCTCATAAACATACACGCTGAAACATCAGCTCGTGCCTCCTCATCTAACATATGATGATTGGCTCTTTCAATAACCTTTTTTCCACCTCTAGACTACAGAGTGATAATAAAGTTTGTATAGTATTCTTAAACCTTAATCAGCTGCCTCAATTCAATTAATAGCATTACAGAGTTTCGGAATTTTCGCCTGAATTAGAGGTGTGGTATAATTTTCAAAAAATCAGTGAAAAATGAAAATATTACTTTTTCTCTCTTCATTAAAACAACTAAACAAGGTAAGTTTTTTTTTGATAGAAAAGGTGTACTTATATTATTAACTCAAAACAAGTCTGGGTGAACCATACCCTTTACATTCATTTGAAATGAGATATAAGTTGACAACCAAAAACAACTGGGATATAAGTTAGCTGGGTATCAGAATAGAAGTGAGATGAATATAGGTGAATTCATTTATAACATGCATCCTTCTTTGACTGGACATATACTATGGTAGTGAGGCATATTATTGTAACAGTTCTACAACCAATGCGATGTTATAGACTTATACTTGTGAGGGTGAGAATCTGGTTTTTCCAGCAATACATGAAAACTATTCAGTGTGAATTACATGCAAATAAGTTAACTCGTATCGCTCTCTTGGGAAAAGCACCACAGCAGCTCTTTCGATCAGGAGTCTTGAGTTAAAAAATAAATAAAGATACAAGATGTAAAAGCATTCAAGAGAAATGTTTGATCACCAACAGCATTTCTCATGGCACCGTATTTTTTACAACTAAAGATGGCTGAGCTTTTAAGCACATAAAATAACATGAGGTAAGAGGGGAAAATATTAGACTCTTCTAAAGTGAGAATTGTAATCACCCTTCATTAGCTAAAATTGGTTGAAATTTTAATGTATTTTATTTAATCAAGGGATACACTCTTACTCTCTTACTTTATACTTAAGATCATTCAATAAGAGCTTTATCTTAAACAATAAATAAGTGTATTTATGCATATTTATATGATGTTGATTTCAATGTTCAGTGTAGATAAAACCCTAAAATTAACAGAACGGGTCACTTAAATTTCTCAAATGGCAAAGTGAGAAATTGATTATTGACTTTAATATTAAAAAATGATTCATTAACATAATAAAACAACCATTCATCTTGAAAGTTGAAAGCTTATTAAGGAGGGGCCACAGAATTTTTTTATGACTTTCAATAGTACATGCATATTTATTATTATAAAAGAAGGAAATTGAATGTCAAAATAGTTATTAAATAAAAAGGAAGGGAATATAAACAATGTCTCGAGTTCGAATTCTGCCATGGAAATGTGGCAACGTCAAAACTCTCGGGAGAAAGTTTTGCCTCCCTTGTGATCTTTCCCGGCTTGAGAGATTAGTCTTCACAATTACACACGGAGGATACCTTACGAAACCAAAAAAAAAAAACTATCTAGGTGATAATAAGAGCTTGTACTATAAAGAAGATTATTAGAACTAATATCTTAGAAAGTACAGAAAAGGAAATGTTATAGTTATTGTAAGGAGAAAAAAAAGAGGAAACTACTATCTATAGTTAGAGGTAAGATAAAGAATTCATAAAAAATAAGTTTGCATTAGAAAATTATTTCACTTATTTAAATACTAAATATACAAATTTTCAAAGAAAACTTGCTTTTCTTGATTCTTTAACGAGTGTCGTAAGTTAGCAGTCTCAAAATTTGATCCAACAAAATTTTGTTTTTTCATTTTTGCGTGGACCAAATTAGTTTTTTTTTTTTAAAAAAATTATCCGAAGTTACAAAATGTTGTTTTGGAGAACCAAACCAGATATTTTTCTTAAAACACCCTTTGTTGTAGAAAATGTTTCCAAAACCAAAATCTATTTGTGTGGAAAGTTCTTTAAACATAAATCAAGAGAAAGATGGGATATTGTCATATTGCCTGGCAGCTAGCTCCTACAACACTATATTGTGATATTGTCAAAAAGAGATGAAGCTTTAAATAGAAGCAAAGTAAATATAAAGAAAGATTGATCTAGCCACTTGATCCACCCTCTAACGAAGTCCCTACCAGCATTTAAAGGGAAAAAGGTAAAACAAATTCCGTACCAACCATACCAAATTCATTTCTATGTACACCAAGAAATTGATCACCACTCTTGGCCTTGGAGGACATAAATAAAAGGCAAATAAGGTGGCCACCGCAAAGTGAATTAGTAATACTCCTTTTATATGTTCCTAGAATGGTTGTCTGCACCAAATAGCTAGCTGGATGAAGATCACACCTGCAGTAGAAAAGAATCAATTAATGGCACTTACTCTCTTTGTTGACATTCACATACAATGTCCATTGCTGCTCCTGAACTCAAAGCAGTAGTACATGCCAACATGTATAAATAAAACGCACGGAAACAACCTTTTTAGGTGCTGCAGATTGCTAAAGAGGAGAAATTGTTATTGCCCGAGTTCAATTACATGTGATATTGGCACGGCTCAATCAAATAACACAGAACTTTTGGAATATAAAGCACTGCCTTCTGATTGAACCGTACCAATATCTCAGGCTCTTAATTATACACGTTTGAAGTCTGTATTGTAGAGGCAGAGCCATCATGTTCCTGCATTTTCTGAAGAAACAAAACAACCTTTGGTTAAACTTATAATCTATGTGACAAGAAAAGAAAAGCTTACCCTCATGCATGGTAACTCCAATCCATCACCAGAAGAACCAGGTCAAGGTTTACGTGATATAAATATGTGTATGCCTAAGAAGAAATAAAGAGTGGTGAAGAAGGTGGCATGGCATGTTTCCTTGGTGTCCTGTGAGATTCTTGAAATTTAATGGACGAGAGAGGAGAGGACAGTGACAGAGAGATGCAGAGCCTTAAATATGTTGGCATTTAATTTGCCAACGACCCAGCAACGAATAGGAGGGTAGGAACATTAAAACATTAAATTTTGAGAATGGAAACAATTGGAGAAAGGCATATTTTGAATTATCACAAGCAGAGAAGGTCAGAGAGACAAGACATTGAGTTGTGCATCCAAGTTCTATATTTATGAGCTCACTGGGTAAGTTGGTCTGCTGCCAACTACATTTGAAATTCAAATAGGAAATAACTTTTAGAAAGTAAGTCAGTGGTTGGTGTGAAATTGTGAATTTAGTGGTATGGTCTGCTTTGATTGACTCTGCCTCATCTCATTCTCATGGTTTTTCATTTACTGTTTAACTAAAATATTAATTCCAAGCTAATTCGGGTTTTCAGTGCCTATATGTGAACAAGTTTGGATTCATCAGTATCAAACAGGTCCCAACTTTTTTCCACATTCAAAGGCAGGGATACCTGCAAGTGGAGTTAGTTAAAAAAGTAGTCTTTTGGCATAAAACCAATAGAGGAAGCTCACAGGAAACCAACAAATTATACACAGTATTGGGCAGATTTTCATTTACTTGTTCATTTAATTCTTTTTTTCTTCTGAAAAATAAAAGAAACAATCAAAAAACAGAATCCACAAAATTATATGGAATAAATTTAAAACTCTGGCACTTTTTCTTCTTTGGTTTTTTTAATACATACATTAAGTAGTCATGATACACAAATTGTTGTTAGGAGTTTAAGCTTGAGTGAGATGTAAATAAAGAAGTATCGCACAAGTTGAAGGTTATACAAGCTTGAAGGTTATATAAGTATAATAAATTCACCATCCAAAATGTCTTAAGGTTTTAAATTAAGATGTATTATCAAACTCATTCATGCGATTATTTGCTTAATTCATTTGATGGAATCTCTTCCCCCACCCACCATCCTATCAAGAGGTTTTAGACCTTAAAAGGTAAAATACCACTTATGCACAAGGTTTCAAGTTTGATTCCTTTTGTTGGTGTAGTTTTGACAGAAAATTATTAGACTTAAAAGTGTTGTCTATCTGATACTCCCTCGGTTTCTTATTATAAGAGGCAAAACCCTAAAACACGCAGACTAAAAAAATACATTGAAATAAGCTACTTGTAATTAATATTCGTATAAATTTATAAAGTTATCCCTTTTAATCTTAATAAATGTTCTAATATCCTATAATTAATGTATTGTTTGGAACTTGTAAACAGTGTATTAAATAAGGGTAAAATTGAAAATGAATATTTAATATTTGTTAAAATACATGCAGTCTCTTATATTTTGGACCAAAAAAAAAAGTGGTCATTTATCTCTTATAATAACGACAAGAGGGAGTATTACTTATTTTGATATAATTGTGTTGCCAGCTGGTTCTATATAAATTCCCTTTCTCATAATAGGGTTAGCATATACACAGTATGATAATTAGTTCCCATCCCATGCATGCCTGGGACCCTGTAAGTGTGATTAGTTGCTTAGATTCTTTCCGCGAGCGGTGCCCATAAATAAGGGAGAAGATTTGTATGTACACGTTTTAGAACGGGTAGTTTTAATTCACGAACTCATTTGGCACACAGTAGGCTTTGGTTTGATGATTATATGACGCACACCTTAATTACACAAAAGTTATTTTCCTTTTGCAACCTTTTATTTAGCCAAACTTTGGAGTCAGCAGTGATCAAGCACGAAAGAGTAAAATAAAATAGGCAATGGCTCGATGAGATTCCGTTAAGCTTTGAATGATTAGGTATAAACAGGATCAAGTCATGCTTATAAAAAACTTGTAGTACTGTTAGAACCCTGTACAGTTGTGCTATATATTGCTATGCAACAGGCTCCTGGTTAATGATTAGTAAATTAATAACTAACGTGTATCAATTTGTTTAGGGACTAACTATATTTTTTTTCTTACAAAATCCAGCTCGTCAAACAATCAGATACTCATTGTTTTTAACTAATAATTTTTTCGTCATGACTGGTGGTGTAGGTTAGGTGTGAGATTTCAAGTGTAGAAGAAACATTTTCTGACCCCAAATGATCCGCATTGAAGTTTGAAATGAACACTCCATTTCTATCTGGAAACCTGGAATACCAAATTAGATAAAAGGATTCGCCAAATGTCAATTCCAAATAAATACCCAGATAAGGGGTAACGCTTTTGTTGATGTTTTACACGCTATGGCTCCAAGTAAGTGCTGTGTTTTAATACTCGAAGTTAATATTGGTCTACAAAACATGCAGATATGCAAATGCCTTAGAATTTCATACCATATTTTTGGGTAAGACTAAATGTTGAAACTAGTTCCCGACAAAAAATAAGATATGCTTTTAGTTCTTAAGAAAAAAAAAAAGTCATTATTTAATCTCCGAGAATGATAAAACAGAGACACTTCATATGCCTTAGAATATCATAGGGAATGAAATGGTTATAATTAGGTAAAGAACCAGAAGAACATGAATATATATATATATATATATATATCAGTCGTGCACTTCGTTTCTAGCTCTCGTCCCATACTAAGAAAACTGAGGTAGTAATAAATTGTTAGCAACAAAGAGATCGAGTTTTGGAGTTGAAAAACCAAAACACAAGATTGATGCCATAGGCATAGGCATAGGCATAGCTGAACCGTAATGGAAAAAAAAGGTGAAGCTGCTTACTTGAATTCATAGCATTATGTAACATAACTGGAAAAGTAAAGTAGCCAAACCCTTAATCTTGACCCAAGTCCTACCTGAACCACTTTGTACTTCATAGCCACGATCTGTCCCTATCCTCATGTAAAATAATATCTGTTCTTTTATTTCCTTTTACACTAGAAAACAAGCTCAATTGAATAATGTTGTTCACACAATAACGTGCAACTCCTGCAATTGATATCCCACCTCGTTTTATCATTCCTTTCATAATATCTAATAAAATCCCAGTATTTATTTTGAACTTTAATGTTCAATGAATCCTCAGACAGAGTTCACAGGTGCAATAAAGTTGGTCAATACTGAGTCTAACATACACACCAATAGAGCAAGCACCCTTTGAGTAAAACCATAATACAATATAATATATATTATGATTAAAAAACCTGAAGGTTACCTTAAAAATATAGTGGGGCTGGTCAAGTAAATGGTATGTAGCTGCTAAAGAGTGGCTGAGAACATTTCATATTTCAATATATCAATACTACTGCTCATACTTCTGCCAACACAGTAACATAATAATGCACCTCTTTAGTATATAGAGCCTGGACCTTTGTTCCTTAACCGCTTTCAGGAACCTCTTCTTCATGCTTGAAGCTTCCTCTTGTGTGGAACTTGAAGGGGTAGAGTAACAGTTATCCATGTTGCGTTTATATAATTTTTATGGAGTGGGTCTAAGAGAGCAATCTATATAACCACAGTAGCAAGACACAGCTCAGACATATGAAAAATTGAGAGTTAAGACTTGAAGACTAAAGAGGGAGAACATGAGAAGTGAGAAGAGGAAGTGTGTGAAGAGAAACAAGGTGGCCAATGTATGGAAGTAATTGATGTCCAGTGGCATTGTGGTCCTGGTACTATCTGACTCAGACAGTGGCCCTCCAACTGGGTTCTGGATTAATCAGTGGATCGACCCGTGCGTGAGAAAACGTGGATTCAATTTCATGTTTTATAAACAAAATCTGCTTAATTCATTTTAAACCAAGTCATTTATTCATTCTTTAGCAGCCCAAGTTAGTGAGTATTGGTGCTCATTGAAGATCTAACACTAGGTAAAAATTCAGAAATAAAATTAATGATATGTTTATTGCCTGAGAACAAATTGCAGGTTGCAAGCAATTCCTTCTACATACGGTGTCATATTTTAGAAGAACATAGTTCAAACCCTCTTAGTTCATGATGTGTGCCACATTTCCCTTACCCCACATTAGTCCGTTCCCAACATATGTAAAGAAATTCTGCAGAGAATGAATTTTGTAGAAAATACATAAATACTGTTGTGCATTATTGATTACGTTTCATGTGTTTATATACAAGAGTACAAAGGGTAAAATTTAAATATACAATAAAGTTGAGGATAAGGATAAATGAATCCTAACAGAAGATAAGAATAATATCAACGAACAGATTATAGTTGATAACACAACATTGTCCAATTCAGAGCATCTAAACCCACCCCTCCCCCCTTTTTCCGGTCATATTGAACCAAAATCCAACTATGAAATTTCTCCATGCAATAAGTGAAGAAGCAGGTAAATGGACTCGACACCGCATTTTGACCCTAGACCTCGAAAGTGAGCTTATGAGTCTTTTTCCATTTATATGTCCTTCAACTTATCAACTTCTTTTCAATCTTCATCATCTCATTTACAATTCAAGGAATGATTTTTGTAACACAAAATGAGACCGTCATAAGGTGTCTCCTTTATTTTTTGAGTGGACTAATTTACTGTTTGTGGGTGGACCATGATTCACTTGTTCCATGGAATGTGTTGATGATTTTACGAACTTTGTTCCTTTGTTAGTGTATAAATCTAGGATTGTGGAAAGCAATTCACACAGTCGTGGCAAGTAATTTACACGACTGTGATTAGCAATTCATATAGTTGTCACAATCACTTCACACGGCTATGAATAGCCGTTTATACGATTGTAAATAGTAAATACTTATGTTAATTTTCTAGTGTAATGAAAACAACAAAATAAAGAGAGAAAATATTTTTTTACAACTAACCACTCTTCACGACAGGACCCTTGTAAAGGGTCGTACACCCACTTCTACATATGTTAAACATGTTCTGCAACAACTAACTTTAGTATCCCAACTCAAACAAGGCCGATGATTTCTCTAACCACGATGATTTCGACAAGTATATCTCGTCGCAAACAAGTAATACGATGGTGAGATTGGATATCATCCACAAGGATTAGTTGTCAATTATCAATTCACAAGTTAAACTGAGCTCAAAACATAAAGTAAAGCAACAAATGCAATTAAAATGTTTTTGGTCTTTTTGAGATTTTTAACAAATACTTAGTAATCAAAAAGAGATGTGATTAACAAAAGGATAAAAATGTTGGGATTAGATTACACTAATCTTTCCTCAATTGCAATGAAATGATTAATAACGCAAGTCCTAATTCAATTATGACAAACAAACCTTTAAAAATACTCAAACCCCAATTCCTTAGGTAGAATAAGCCTAAAACCCCAAATTAAACCCTAGTTCCTTAGGTGGATTAACATGAGATTTTGCATAAAGAAGCAAGACTTAAAAAATTGCAAACACTTTAAGACCCATTCGTGGATTCATAAACTACTTGGTATTTGATTCATGAGCATGCATTAACATCAATTTTTCAATTGTCTATCAAAGCAACAATTCATTCCATGGGTGATCAAGTCAAGAAAAACATTAAAAATAGAATCAAATACTAATATTGAAAGAGGAACTTGCACTCAAACCAAGTCAAAATACAACTAAATTTAAAAAAGTAAACATCTAACTCAATAAAAGAGGTTTAACTAAACATGGTAAATAACAAAAACAAATAAAATAGAGAGAATGAGAGAGACTTGATGATATTGAGAGAGGACAACACTGTCCAAATCCCTTTCACGCTGCCCTATGTGTCTCTGTTTCCTCCGGTGCGGCGCGTTCACGCCCCCTCTGTCCGTGTAACCCTCTCTCTTTGTATATTTTTTCTAATCCAATCCAATTGCTGCCCCCCTCACCTGGAGTTCACGCCCAACTCTTTCCATGCAAACCAAAATGATTAAATGGCCTTGGATACTCTATTTTCTTCATTCTAATTAAAGGACCAAGCCTCCAAATTGTCCAGCTACCTCCCTTCAAATGCTATTTATTTTTTTCTTTTGAAAGCTTCACGTGGACTTGGCTTAATTGAGCTGCTTCTTCATGTTCAATTTTTGCTTGGAGCCCATTGCCAAAACTAATGCAAATTTATATAATTTCCTATAAAATTAAACAAGTAGAAAAACTCTATTAGATTAACTCAAAAAACATGAAATTAAACTAAAGTATATAAAACACTATTAAAAACTAAATTAATTAAACTGAGAGACAAAACTCAATCAATTATCATAATTAGGAGTAAAATTTCATCCAATAAATATACAAAATCTCATAATCTAGAAGATTATCACCTAAGCAAATGCATCATCAGTACTCGCTATACTAATGCAATTGAGAAGGTGAAACATGCAGCAATAGAAAGACATAAAATATGCTGCTAAATATGACATAATTTATGCTTAGCATATGATATAAGACAGCATCAAGTCATACTCATACCTATATACGGAGTCCACTACGATGTCATATACTCATTCCTCTTGTGGAAAAAAAAATTATATTACTTTCAAATTTATTTATTTATAGATAAGTCAATGTTAGAATTTAATTTTAGTTGTTATGTTAAGTGATGGAAGTGGGGTTTGAACTCCTTGCCTCTAAATTCCAAGTAATATGTCCCTTATCATCAACAAGTGAGCTATCTAAGTGGGACATTTACTTTCAACTATTATTTACTAAAACAAAAATTTACACATTCATATATGTTTCACGTTAATTCTAATAAACATACTGGTATTTCCTAGCGATAATGGGAACATGTTTTGCTAGAACTGCAGCTGATAATCATTCTGTCAATTTACAAGTTAAAGTGGGTACCAACAAATCTGAGTTCGGAGTTGACTGGATAGACCCGCGGTATCCATCAGTTACTTTTTACCATTAACATTGGTGTGACTTTTAGTAGATAAAAAAAATATTTTCTTTCATTATTTTATTGTTTTCATTATACTAGAAAATTACCCATTTGGCAACTGGCATAGTCAAATTAATTAATTAGGTAATAATATTTATGTATGCTGCAACTGGCAGTCTGGTATAGTCAAATTAATTAGGCAACTTACTTTTGTAGGAAGCGTTTGAGTAAATAATTAAGAATGTATCGGAATAAACAACTTAATTAACATGGTTTTAATAATCATGTCAATCACCTTTGCCTTAATTACATGGTTGTATTGAAGATTACTGTATATTGGAACCATGTCGAACACAACTTACTTTGAAATAAGAAATTATGAAAATGCTTGGAATCGTTCTCTTTTAGAGAGACACAGAGAGAGAATTTTACAAGTTATGCAACTACTCAAATTGTTACTTTTAGAAATTGGGCCAATTTTCATAGAAAGCCCAAACGATTGAAATTAATAAAAAGGGTGCTGCTTTTTACACCAGAAAACTTGTTAATATTTCTAAAATACCTCTAATTATTTTAATACACTATATTCAGACCCATTTTCCCTTCTTCCTCTTCCTCTATTATCCCCCTCACCCCACCGGTTAAATAATTTATAGGTCCCTCCCTGTATTTCATTCTTACATTTTGAATATCTTGTACCCACAAAAAACTGCTCATTCTTCCGTTTTTTTTTTATATGAATATCGTTCCTTTGTCGTTCTGCTTATTGATCAGGTGTGTCTCTGACAACATTTTATATATTTTGTTTGTAGCCGGCACTACACTTCCGGTAGTTTATATTACCGGTATTGACGTCCAAACATAGAGTAAGCAAATAGAAGGAGTCCAATTAACGATTGAGCTTGAAGTTCAGTATTTCACATGCAAGGCAGGGGAGGGGACGCAAATAGAAAAGCAGGCCAGAGTTTCACTCAATCACAGTAATTTTGAACCGCACCCAGACAAAAGGTGGAGGAGAATCTAAATGGATGACATGGAAATGTGAAAGAGAACCCAAATGATAGAGGAAAGAGCATATTGTTCTGGGAACAGAAAAAAGGTTTGTAAAATGGGAGAAAGAAGAAAGGGAACCGAGACAAGTAGACAAATGGGGATATGAAAACATTTTTTAATTTTTTGTGGTGTAAAAAGAAACTCCCAGTAAAATTTGTTGTATTTGCCAAATTTTTTTCGTTTTTGGGCTTTGGTTTTTCTTTTCAATTTTAATGAACTATGATCCAAGAACGCTCAGCGCCGGGGAAAAAAAACAGAGGATCCACCCATAATCGGTAATTCGATATCCATTCCACTAAAGAGTTTTAGTTCAGGAGTTCTTTTTTTTTTTTTTTGGTAAAAACAGGAGTTCATTATTTATTTAATTTTTACTTTTGTGAATGTGACTCTTGACTCTCGAGAATAATATTTTAATAGATAATAAAATGTTCCAGCCAACATCCGTTTTGTCCGAATCTCGCCATAGAACGTGAAACCAAGGGGGTTATTTTATGATTTGGGCTTGACAGAATTCAGTGATTCCGGTCCTACGTATCCCAGTGAGAATCAAAGCCAGACGTAGTTCTAGGTTCATCCCTTGGCGGGGCGATGATCTCGATCCCTTAATTTTGTATCGGACGAGTACTAGGGAGCAAGGACTGTTTGATAGTCTCTTGGTCGACGCTAGTTCCTCTAACACGCTTAAGGGAGAGTCACCGGTGTTCAGTGAAAAAAGTCCTCTTCTTATGAGGGGTACTGCCCCTTTTATAATAGGATTCCCCTATCTCTTTAGAGATTTGATTTATCTCTTAATATCTCTTTTGAGATATGACTCCTTGATTTAAGGGATTAGAGATTTGATATCAATATCTTCTTCGATTTATTATCCTCAATTTCCGGACTGGGCCGGGTACTTGAGCTCAATGGCCGGGTTAATAACCTCGGCCAGTACACAAGCCCCCCAAGCTCTAAGCTTAAACAAGCGAAAGAGCTGACAAGTATTAAACCGAGCTGATACTTCGGCCATGTGGACTTTCTTCCTTCCTTATTTCAAGCTGTTACTTCAACCGAACCTGCCTTCCTTTAAGGCTTTGAACTCGGCCTCATTTTTACTTTCAGCATTGTGCTCGGTTCCCTTAATAATTTTAATGGCTCGGACTCGGCCTTCAGGTTCAGACTTGGCCTTAAACAATTTAATGGCGCGTACTCGGCCTTCAATAATTTAGTGGCTCGTATTCGGCCTTTAGGCTCAGACTCGACCTTAAGAAATTTAATGGCTCGTACTCGGCCACCAGGCTCAAACTTGGCCTTAAGAATTTGTCTATGTTTGGATAATGATGGGTGAAATGAATGAAGTGGAATGAATGAAATGGAATAAAGTTATCATATAATTATTTGGATATTTTATGATGCAATTGAGTGAATAATAAGTTGCTTTTATATATCTCCCAAATTGGTAGAAAAGAAAAATAGAGATATTGAGTAAAATGGAGTGGAATTCATACCATCATATTGAGAGGAATAATACTGATACAAACATTTGGAGTAATCCAGTGACTTGCAGAGAGATTGGTTGTGTGTTTTGACTTTTGAGTTTGATTCCATAATCGTAACACTAGCGAATTACGACTCTAGCATTATTCAAGAAAATTGTGTGACAAAAGAACACAAGCCCTGTTCAGATAGATCAATGGGTCGTTTGTGACAGTGGTTTTGTCAATGCTATTGCTCATTTGAACTCATCTTTCATTTTTAATTTCTGCTACTTGAACTGTAGCCCTGGTGGTTAGTTATCCCATCCTTTTCAGAGTAAGCACTGGGTCAATTCATGTTACCTATCAAATGAGTTAGTTCAATTAATATTCATTAGGCTTCAAAATGCAATCTATACATTAGATTCTTGTAAAATGAGTAGTTTGCTTTTCACCAAATTTATACGTCTATCTTCTGCAATGTTGCCTAGGATCGGTTCGTAATTAAAGACAGAGTAACCAATCTTAATTATATTTCATGGTTTCTGACGCCCACCACAAAACTCTGGATTTTCCCACTATCTCATCATCTCCATCACCAGATAAAAAGAGACAAACACTGCGCCGCAACGTGTTCCTTTGAAAATTTAAAATTTTGTTTTTAATTGTTTACGTATGTCAAATTAATAATAATGTTTACGAAAATGTTTTTTGAAACCGTAGGTCCGATAAAAATCCGTATTTATACAATGTCCGTCAACTACTTGTTGTCCAAATATCACTGCTTTAATTTTTATGCCATCATCAATCGTGCATTGTTAAACAAAACACTGACCCACTATCAACAATCACTCATGCAGTGTTAGGCAAAACAATGAGCCATTAATCCCATTTCTAAATAGCATTTGTCATTCAATCGAGCTTAACTGAATTAGAGGTGATCTTATATTACCATAGATTTATTGATAAAAAGAAGAGAAAAAAAAAAATTCATGGGAATCGAGCTTAACTGGGGAAAAACACCATCAATTCGTTAAAAGTAGAAAGAAAAAAATACAAAATTGGTATCTGCAATTAGAACTTAGAAGTGCACACAGAATTAGATCATCTTATTTATTTGGATGCACTCTTTCTCTTACATAGGTTTCTTATCCATTTTACACAATTTGAGGCAGTTGCTTTGGCTTTGCTGAGACCACTCTTAGCACTCGAGTTCTTGTTCTTGGCGGTGTCTTTTTGGGATCCAGTGCCATCATCTTCTATGGCTCCAATACCACCAGCACCCCATTGCTCAGCCCAACTTGGTGCTTCGCTTGCCATCTTTCCTGGTGCCTTGGACATAATTAAATAATTTGTAGTGTTAATTAAACTTTGTTATATTTCATAATTCATACTCATACATGAGAAGACAAGACAAGGGCTCAATAAATCATTGCTACATAACAAATCCAGGGAGGTGAAGCCTAATCCTCTAATGCTGCACATTTTCCATTGAAGAATTTGTAGCTAATTTATTCCTAGGCACAACGAAGGAAGAAGTTAAAGTACTTGTCTTGGAAATAAATATATTACAACATCAATCGGGTATGTGGCTATGTGCATACCCACGAATCGTAATCATCATAATATAAGTGCAAGACCCATGTCATAAAACTATGGAAGTTTTCAAATTTACAAATATTTGCTGAGTGTATGCGTTGAAATCTTAAAACAAAAATGTTTATAGACAAGAACAATACCTTCAAAGATTCAACTGGAGTTGGGTCAGAAGATTTGAGAAAATCTTGACTGAGGAGTTAAATGGGACAGAACGAGTGCTGAACTGAGTTATTGCTATATAGAGGGCTAGCTAGCCATGTTAGATGCCTTGGCCTATCGATCACACTGTCACATTGCTTTTCCTTTTTCTGTTTTATTTTTTATGATCTTCAAAATTGGAGTAGACAACTCACCAATTTGAGTTTTTCCATCTGGTTAAGCAAACTATGTGCGGCACCTTTCTTGCCTATTTATTTTTTAATACTCAACCTTATCACGTAGTAGTGGATTGATACTTTGGCTAGCACTGTTGAGTTAGTTGTCCCACTAAAACCTTGTACATTGAATTTTTTTCAGCCTTGATAATTGGTAATTTGATATGGTTGTGAGGCACTGTCATAGCCTCATAGAAGGCCAAAGGTATTTGTCAGCTTAGTCCGACTTTATAAATGCATGGATATATAATGGATTTGCCCTTGCGTCCGTCTCTTTTATTAGCTGTTATAAAGTCCCATCTAGCACTCAACTACTGTTTTATTGCCTATACTTTGGTGGCAAAAGCAAAACGGTTATTTATCAAACTCGGGTTAAAGGGTGGCCTTTATACTTTGAAGACTCAATAAACAAAACTTGTATACCTATCGTGTTTTGGGCTGTTGGCTGTTATTTCTAAATTATGTATCTTACCGACCGGTATTCTAAGGGTATTGTTTGAGGAATTCAAACAAGTTAATTATTTATTTAAAAACTAAATATATCGTTTCCTGATGTATTAATTCCATAACTTTCCATAAAAACTTGCTTATTTAAATTACATTATTAGCATCAACTTCTTTTGGCTTTGGCTTTGTAAGTTTGGAACCTATTGTAACACTTCCGGGGAAACTTCTTTGCATTGCCGGAAGGAAAGTTGTGGTAGAAAGTAAGTAGCAAATTGAGTAGTGGCACCCCAAAAAGGATTCGCTCTTGGTGCTGCTCCCGTCCAGCACCGCTTATACAAGATCCAACGGTGCAGCTGTTGTGTGGAGGGTGGGATCAGTTGCTCTGATGTGTGGGACCACGATCCAACGATTTGGGGAGCGGCAGGACGCTCCTGCTGCTGGAGTGAAAGTCCGCAGCACCCTGCTCTTATCTCTAGACAGTTGTTATTGCTTCTATTATTATTTTTGTGTGTAAAATATGGAAACTTGTGAGGGAACGCCCAAGGGTGAAGCTACTAAAACCCTCGCTTTAGGCCCAATAAAAAAATTTATTTACTCTTAGTTTTTATAAAGCAAAAAGGTCACACATGTTAATAAAAATGCCCAACATAAAACACAACCCGATTCAAATAGGCTCTCTCACTTAAAATAATAAAAAGTCTCACTCAAATTTTTTTTAGGCCTCACTTACTCTTGAGCCGGCCCAGAGACTAGGCCATTTAGTCTATAAGGTAGTGTTTGGTTGGAGGGATTTGGATGGGAGGGGAGCAAAATCCCTCCTTAAGGCTTTGTTTGTTAGAGTAGAAAATGGCGAGAGAAAACAAGAAGAGAGAAAAGGAGGAAAAAATACACTTTTCTCTTGTTTGGTGGATGAGAGAACCAGGAAAGAGAGAAGAAAATTGGTGGGACCCACCTCAAATTTTTTTCTCTCCCTAAGTGAGAAGAAAATGGAAGAGGGAAAGAGTGTTTCATGTAAAATGACTTTTGTACCCTTCTTTTTGAGTTCTCATTCAATTATTTAATACATTTAAATAAATTTAATTAAATTAGTCATTTATTTAATTAAATTAAATTCAAATAAATAAAATAATTATATTAAACTAATAAATTTTATTTAAAATAACTTAAATCAGTTAAATTAATTTAAATTATTTGATTAGTGAAAATAACTTAAATCAATTAAATTTAAATATTTTTATATTGATTTTTTAGTTAAGGATATTTTTGTCTTTTTTAAAATCAAATTACTTCTCTCTTCTTATTTTCTATTCAACCAATCAAAGGGGAGAGGGAGAAAACACATCTTTCTCCTCTATTTCTCTCCTATTTCTCGTACACCAAACAACAACACATAAAATCTACTCTATTTCTCACAATTTTCTCTCTTCTCATACTCTTTCTCACATCTTTCTCTCTTCTCATTTTCTTTTCACAACCAAACAAAGCCTAAGTGAGTTTTAGCTCACCTCCAATATTGGGAGGATTTGGAGGGGAGGGGAGGCATTTTAAAGTATTTTATATACATTGACTAAAATATCCATATTTATCTATTTTTAAATAAATAATATAAGGGTTAAAAAGAAAAGTTATTTTAAAATCCACCCCCTCCTGAACCAAACATGAAAGTGTTATTTCCCCTCCCCCCTCCCCTCCGCTCCCCTACCCTAACATAATGTCAAATTAAAATCCCTCCCCTCTCCTCCTCTAAATCAAACACACCTAAAATTTATAGACGTGAGATAAGTTAGTCCTTTTATCATCTTTTATTTGTGTGAGTTGACGTTTTTTCCTATTATGACCCAATTTGTTCCCTATAAATTTTATCGTGACTCAGTTTAGTCTCTAAGTATATACCTATACTGTCTTATTAATAGTATCACTCATGATTCATTTCGTCTGATTTTTTCCTCATATATAAGAGTGATCAAACTATAAAAATGTTAGTAATGATTAAACAATAAGTATCAAGAAACTAAACTGGGTCATAATAAGATTATTTGAAACCAAATTGGGTCACTGTAAAATTTTGGAATATATATTGTACTGACCGAAAGTATAAGGCCGGATCGACCGAGCTTACTGTAAATGGGCATTGACCCAAACTCCTCCAAAGCCGAGGACTTGTTAATACACTTGTTACCCGAGGATAAATACTCGGACCTATCCCATCATAGATCGCGGATGAAGACATCTCGGTCCCGTGCAATCCAGTCACAACTGACTTTGTCAAACATCTTACTTGATTATTCAAATATCTCTCCGTATAACTCGGAGCCTTATCCTTATCTAGTTATCATAACAACATAATCTTATCAGGATATCTAAAGATAGATGCGATCTCAATAACAGTCCAACTAAAACTGTTATACCTAAAAATCTCTATAAATAGGGGATTAGCCCCCTCACTAAGAACTACGTTGCTTTGATTCCCACTTGGGATACGTAGGAGCAGAATATCAATTCTGTCAAGCTATTCCATAAATACTCCCACAGAGTTTCACCGGACGAGTATCTCGTACTTGAGATATTTGGACGTAACATTGGCGCTGTCTGTGGGAATCGAAGAAAAATTTTCCCATACCACATACAATGGTGAGGACAAGGAGCGGGAACGGCAGGAGAGAGGGGCTGGAGAATGCCAACAATGGGGATAATGGAAAACGATCCATAAACCCAGCGACGATGACCGACAATCCCATTATTCAATAACTTCTCGCGCAGGTGGCAATGCTGAGAAGGGAGAATGAAGAGATTCGTCGGCAGAACAGCCGTCGGGAACGAGAACAAAGCCGAGAAAGATATGCCTATTCTCCTCATGAGAAAGAGCGCCAGACAGTTGGGAATGAAGGATCCAGGAACACGCGCAGAGAAGAAGGAATCTCACAACCCCGTGTTTTTCATCACGTTGACCGAAGAGACGAGGAGGAATTTCCTAGACAGGCCGCTGAACTTTCACTTCAGGTAAATAGGCCTAATGAAAGGGCTGGTGCGCGGAAGCCGAGACATCCCTTCAGCGATGCCATCATGGAAGTTCCTCTACCAGCCAATTACAAATCAATAAACATTGACAGGTATGATGGCACCACGGATCCAGAACGTCATTTAGATGCTTTTACCACCCAAATATATCTCTTTACCAATGATGATGTTGTTATGTGTAAAGTTTTCCCTACTACTCTAAAAGACGCTGCGTTAAGCTGGTATACCCAGCTACCGCCAGTGTCAATTGACTCCTTTGACACGTTTGTGATTAAATTCAATGCTCAGTTTGCCCCGAGCCGAGCTCATCAAAAAACCTCGGCCTTGTTGGTAAATTTTAAGCAAGAAAAAAACGAGTCTCTGCGTGATTTTATGGCCAGGTTCAACAAAGAGACTGTCCTGATCCGGAATCTCAGTGCCGATGTCGTACTGCATACTATCTTGACCGGATTACGACCCGGCCCTTTCGCCAGACATCTAGCTCGGAAGCCTCCATGCAGCATGGATGAGTTGAGGAGAAAAGCTGCCGGATTCATTAATATGGAAGAAATAGAAGAGTCTAAGAAGAGAGAAAGAACCAATGATTCTGATAGACGAGAGGGGAAAGAGAGGAGGAGAGCTGGAGGTGACAAGCAGAAACTCAAAAAGACATCCGAGCATTTATATAGGGGGCCAAAGTATGAGCATTATACCCCCCTCAACACCAATCGAGCTCGGGTGTTTGAGGAAGACTACAACGCATAACTTTTGCCACTCCCCAATCGTGGTCACAGGCCCGAGAACGCTGATCGACAGAAGCATTGTCGGTACCATCGTAACTACGGGCATACCACCGAGGAGTGATGGGTCTTGCGTGACAAGATTGAAGAGCTAGTGCAAGCTGGTCATCTGAATAATTTCGTTCAGAGAAGTCACAACAATGGTGAAGGGCGTGGCAGAGGTAGAAGAAGAGGAGGCGGCCAAAACCCGGGAAGGGGTGATGGTCGGCAAAATGGTGAAAGAATAGAAAATAGGGAAGAGCAGAATGAAAGGAAGGCGGAGGATAATATTGTCTGAGGTGTAATAAATACTATTTCAGGTGGATTTGCGGGAGGGGACACAACAAGTTCAGCCCGGAGAAAACACCTGCGGGCTATTCGGGCTGTAAACTCGGTGGTTGGCAAACCCCCGAGAATTTCCCCGCCGATTATTTTCTCTGATGAAGACTTCTTGGGTGTGGATCCTAATCAGGACGACCCAATGGTAATCATTGTGAAATTGGCCAACTTCTCCGTCAAGAGAACTCTCGTCGACCAGGGAAGCTCAGCTGATATTCTATATTATTCAACATTTCAGAAGCTCGGGATCCCAGAAAAATCTATTCAGCCATACGACAGTAAACTCGTCGGCTTTGCTGGAGAGAAGGTGGATACCCGAGGATACATAGACCTCCTAACTACTTTTGGAGATAGCAAAACGTCCAAAACTATTCTGATCAGGTACGTATTGGTTAATGCAGTAACATCGTACAATATCTTGATTGGAAGACCATCCTTGATCGAGTTGGGAGCCGTGGTCTCTACTCCCCATCTTACTATGAAGTTCCCCTCCACCTTGGGAGACATAGTTACTATCCGGGCTGATCAAAAAATGGCCAGACAGTGTTATGCAGATAGCCTGCGTGTGACCAAACTCAAATCTACACCTGAAGAAACACTAGAAAGAGGAAAGGACGAGTCTGTAAACTCGGTTAGTTCTGTTGAACTAGACCCGAGGACTGACATGCAAGAACAACGGCCACAACCCATCGAGGAGTTGGAAAAATTCCAGCTTGGATTACAGCCCGATCAGTGCACTAAACTAGGAGGTCAACTCGAGCCGAATTTAAAAGAAAAAATAATGGAAGTACTCCGGAGCAACGTCGATTTGTTCGCCTGGGTAACATCAGATATGCCGGGGATTGACCCTAATTTCTTATGTCACAAACTAGCAATCTGTCCCGAGGCAAAACCGGTAGCTCAGCGGAAAAGGAGACTTGGTGAGGAAAGAAGAAAAGTGGTAGAGGAAGAAACAACAAAATTGGTTAAAGCCAACTTTATTCGAGAAATAGAATACACTACTTGGATGGCCAACATGGTTCTGGTTAAAAAAGTAAACGGCAAGTGGCGAATGTGCACTGATTATACAGATTTAAACAAAGCTTGTCCAAAGGATTCTTATCCTTTACCAAGTATTGACAAGTTGGTGGATGGTGCTTCCGGGTACAGAATTTTGAGCTTCTTGGATGCATACTCGGGGTACAATCAGATACGAATGTATCCCTCGGACGAGGAAAAAACAGCTTTTATAACCGAAGGCTCAAACTATTGTTACCGGGTAATGCCATTCGGATTAAAAAATGCTGGAGCAACCTATCAAAGGCTCATGGACAAAGTGTTTGAAAAACAGATCGAGAAGAACATGGAGGTTTACGTGGATGATATGGTTGTAAAATTCGATGACCACAACAATCATCCGAGGGATTTGGAAGAAATTTTTCAGCAATTAAGAAAGTACAATATGAGACTAAATCCAGAAAAATGTGTTTTTGGTGTCCAAGGCGGAAAATTCCTCGGTTTTATGTTGACACACCGAGGAATCGAAGCCGATCTAGACAAATGCCAAGCCGTGATTGAGATGCGAAGTCCACAAAATGTTAAAGAAGTGCAACGACTTGCAGGGCGACTAGCATCATTATCTCGGTTTCTCCCCAGATCTGTAGAGAAAGCTCGGCCTTTCTTTAAATTGTTGAAGAAACCTCAAACTTTCGCGTGGACTGAGGAATGCGAGAAGGCCTTTGTTGACTTTAAGACCTTTCTGTATTCACCGCCAATATTAACTCGACCTATCTCAGGGAAAGAGTTGTATTTATACTTGTCAGCCACCGAGTATGCCATCAGTGTGGTCATTGTTCAAGAAGTAGAGAAAATGCAAATGCCGGTGTATTTCATCAGCAGAGTTCTTCATGACGCTGAAACCCGGTATCAAGTTATAGAAAAGCTAGTTTTAGCTCTTATAACTGCAGCTCGGTGATTGCGTCCATATTTCCAGAGTCACCAGGTGATTGTCAAAACTGATCACCCTATTAAGCAAATTCTCAAAAAGCCTGAGTTGGCAGGCCGCATGATTGCTTGGTCGGTGGAATTATCCGAGTTTGACCTCAAGTACGAGTTGAGAGGTCCCCTGAAAGCTCAATGTATCTCTGACTTCGTGGCTGAGCTCAATCCGCTGCCGATTACTGAAGATTTATGGTGGAGTCTATATGTGGATGGATCCTCGAATGTCAAAGGCAGTGGAGCTGGGGTAATACTGGAGGGTCCGGGAGAGCTAATCCTAGAGCAATCATTAAAGTTTGAGTTCAAAACCTCAAACAACCAAGCTGAATACGAAGCCTTGACAGCAGGATTAATGTTGGCTAGGGAAATGGGAGCAAAAGTTGTTAGATGCCGAAGTGATTCACGGCTGGTCACAGGTCAAATCTATGGAGAATACCAAACAAAAGAACCTCAACTTACCAGGTATTTATGTAAAGTAAATCAGTTAATTTCCAATTTTGAGAAATTTACTATTGAACACATTCCCAGGGAAGAAAATACTCGGGCTGATCTACTGTCAAAATTGGCCAGCACTAAGAGGCCAGGCCAGCATAAGACAGTTATTCAGGAAACTATCAATGAACCGAGTATTACACTTGGAGAGGTGATGGCTAATGAACCAGCTGACCGAGAATGGATGACACCCATATGGGAATATTTATCCTCAGGTACTTTGCCCCAAGATCACGCCGAGGCCAGAAAAATCAGGCTTAGAGCGAGTCATTTTGATATTATTTCTGGAGAGTTGTATAAAAGGGGATTCTTGGCACCGATGTTGAGGTGTCTAACTAAATCCCAGCCAAAATATGTAATGGAAGAGGTTCACAAAGGAATCTGTGGTTTTCACTACGGGGGCAGATCGATGGCCTCCAAGGTAGTCCGAGCAGGATACTATTGGCCTACCATCCGAGCAGATTGTATCGAGTGGACGAAACAATGTGATGAATGTCAAAGATTTGCCAATATAAGTCATACCCCGCCCGAAGAACTTCACACATTGAACTCGCCTTGGCCCTTTACTATGTGGTGGATGGATATACTTGGACCATTCCCCATAGCCAAAGGTCAAGTCAAATTTCTTTTGGTAGGGGTAGACTACTTCACAAAGTGGATTGAAGCAGAACCTTTGGCAAAAATTACTGCCCAGAAGGTACAAAAGTTCATTTGGAAAAATATCATCTGCAGGCATGGAATTCCCTTCGCAATTGTCACCGATAATGGAAGGCAGTTTATAGATAAATCATTGCGAGAATTCTATGTCAATCTCGGAATTAAACATCATGTCACATCGGTGGAACACCCCCAAACCAATGGACAAGCCGAGGCAGCCAACAAAGTCATTCTCGGAGAGCTGAAGAAGAGAGTGGGAAAAGCTAAAGGAGCTTGGGCAGAAGAATTGCCGAGTATTCTTTGGACCTACCACTGCACGCCACAATCCACTACTCAAGAAACACCCTTCAGGCTGACATACGGAACGGATGCCATGATCCCACTTGAGGTCGGTGAGCCGTTTTTTCGGCCAATGCAATATGAGCAGAATGAGAATGAAAGCAACCTAAGGATCGAACTTGAATTGGTGAAGGAGATCAGAGAAGAGGCTAAAATCAGAGAGGAAGCCTGCAAACGAAGGGCTACTCGGAGGTATAATTCAAAGCTAAAACCGAGGAGTTTCGTGCACGGGGACTTGGTGCTAAGAATGCAAGGAGAAGCAAGAATAAATCATACCGAGGGCAAGCTAGCAGCGAATTGGGGAGGACCATTCCGAGTAGTAGAAAACTTAGGAAACAGAGCATACAGATTAGAAGAATTGTCAGGTAAATCTATTCCGAGAACTTGGAATGCTTCCCATTTGAAATTTTATTACAGTTGATGTCTGGTGATGTACTCTTTTTCCTACCTCGGTATTTTATCCCAAAAAAAGGTTTTGACCGAGAAGGTTTTAACGAGGCACACCACAGACTTTTCTTCTATCTAATAAAGAATTTATTGTGAACATTGGTCCATTTTCTTATTTTGCCGATGTATTTACTATTATTCAGCGAATATTTAAATTGTTAAGGTCAAGTTTGAGCCTAAAGGCCGAGTACGAGCCATTAAATTGTTTAAGGCCAAGTTTGAGCCTAAAGGCCGAGTTCGAGCCATTTAAATTGTTAAGGTCAAGTTTGAGCCTAAAGGCCGAGTGCGAGCCATTAAATTGTTTAAGGCCAAGTTTGAGCCTAATGGCCGAGTTCGAGCCATTTAAATTGTTAAGGCCAAGTTTGAGACTAAAGGCCAAGTGCGAGCCATTAAATTGTTTAAGGCCAAGTTTGAGCCTAAACGCCGAGTTCGAGCCATTTAAATTGTTTAAGGCCAAGTTCAAGCCTAAAGGCCGAGTTCGAGCCATTTAAATTGTTAAGGCCAAGTTTGAGCCTAAAGGTCGAGTACGAGCCATTAAATTGTTTAAGGCCTAGTTTGAGCCTAAAGGCCGAGTTCGAGCCATTTAAATTGTTTAAGGCCAAGTTTGAGCCTAAAGGCTGAGTACGAGCCATTAAATTGTTAGAAGCCAAGTTTGAGCCTATAAGCCAAGTTCGAGCTATTAAATTATTAAGGCCGAGTTCGAGCCTTGAAATTGTTAAGAGAAATCGAATACGAGCATCAATTAAAGAAGAACAAAGTTTGAATCCAAAGGCCAAATATGAGCCATGAAATTATTAAGGAAACCGAGTACAATCTGAAATAGAAAATAAGGCCGAGACGACCTCAAAATCCTCGGAACTGGAGCAAGACCAAGTGGCCAGAACATTCTGGGTCTAGGAGTAGGAACCCAGGTATTGCCAGTCGTCCCCCCACTTGGATGCCCCGACCTTCCTTTGGTGGAGGAAGTAATCACTTCCCCCCCCCCCCCCCCCCCCCCGAGAAAGCTGGATGATGAGGCGCTCGGCCAGCTTCGGGAGGAGATGGTTGCTACTGTTAAGTCTCTGAAATGTTTGATATACATTTCCCTAAGTTTTGATAAAAAATAAACATTGGTTAATGATTTAATTAACCTTCATATTGGTTGCTAACCTATATATTGAGTGTGCAGATTAAAAAAAAAAATAGAATCAGATGTCCAACAAAGTGAAACAACAGACGTCCAACAAAGTGTAACAAGCAGACGTCCAACACTGTAGTGTTTGAAGCGCACGTCCAAAACACAAGAGAAAGAAACCCGCGTCCAATAAAAATATCAGAAGGCCGCGTCCACTAAAAGTATCAGAAGGCAACGTCTACTCAAAGTATCAGAAAAACCCATCCAGTGAGGTATCAAAATTATCCGTCCAATGACGTGGCACTTGGAGCGCGTCCATCAAAGTATCAGAATAGCGCGTCCATCAAAATATCAGAAAAGACCGTCCGGTGAGGTATCATAAAGGTCCGTCCAATGACATGGCAGATGGAGCTCTTCCATTAAGGAATCAGATGGAGCTCGTCCATTAAGGAATCACTTTGAGCTCGTCCAATAAAGTATCAGCAATCCAATGACGTGGAAAATGGTGCTCGTCCATTAAGGTCAGAATGTTTCCATCCACCAGAGTAACTGAGACTCTCGTCCACCAGACTAACAGAGGCTCTCGCCACTAAAGGTGACAGAAGCGATCTCGTCCACTAAAGGTAACAGAAGTGCTCGTCCACTAAAGGTGACAGAAGCGCTCGTCCACTAGTCTTTGGACTTGCTGAGTCCTTAATATGGAGCTCGTCTACTAGCCCGAATGAAAACTCAAATGACTAGATAGACGTGATTATTTTCAAGATGGAAGCACTTATCTTATGATCGCGAATTCTTTAAAGATTATCATAATCTTGGTTCAAGAACCAGAAAGAGACTTGAAGCCTTCTCTCCTACTCAGTTTCACGATTATCAAGAAAAATCAGAAGCTTCTCTCTCAAGCAACCTTGGATAATCAGAACCAAAGACCAGTTAAAGAATGCTTCAACCGTGCTTTATTCCCTAGTACCTCTGGTCCTTACACAAAAAGGGAAGTGTACTCAGCAAAGTACAAAAAGCTCTCTGCCCAACTTTGATATGGCTGTAGCACGATGAATAAAGCCATGATCCTTCATGTTATAATACAACCAACGACCATATTGCATTAATGGCTGCCCAGAACGACTCTATTGCATTAATGACTACTCAGAACGACTCTATTGCAATTAATGAAGTTCTGCTTGAAGCCAACAACTGAGAGGATGTCTCTAACGAATCCTAAATGCTTGAAGACCATAAATAAAGAAGCCATTGAAGACGAACAAAAAAAAATACACATTGCAAAAAAAAACGCCATTACTGTGAGCATTTATTTCTTCATTCTTTTATTCTTTATTCTTCAATCATTTTGAAGTTATTACGCAGACTTTCCTGAGCCTTACATTTAAACCACTTTCTGAGTGTTGGTGAAATATCTGCCTGTGAGAAATTTTATTTATTACAAACCAAATCTCTCAAACAAACCTAAGTGAGCCTGAAGAGTCTAGGTGTGAAAACAATACTTGTCTTGAGCCTGAAGAGGCTAGGTGTGAAAATAATACTTGTCTTGAGCCTGAAGAGGCTAGGTGTGCAAATAAAACTTGTCTTGAGCCTGAAGAGGCTAGGTGTGCAAATAATACTTGAGTTTGTAACCTTATCAGTTATAGTGGATAAATCTTGGTGCTGCCAAGGACTGGACGTAGCTCTTTGATTTGAAGAGTGAACCAGGATAAATCTCCGTGTCAATCTCTCTTCCCTTAAACTCTTTAATTGCTTTAGTTTTTCTTGCATCTGTCAAGTGGTGTGTGTGCAATAGTCACCCGTCCATCCTGTATTCTTCCACTCGTCCAAAGCTAGCTTTCTGTTTGCGAAAAGATTTTAGCTTTGCTTAAATTCTGATAAACACAATTCAACCCCCCTTTCTCGTGTTTATAATTGTCTATTTCAGTTGGTATCAGAGCTCAGCCTCTGGGTTGAGCATCCAACAGTGTAGAGGTAAAAGGTCCTGAAGAATAGACATGACGGATGGAGCTAGTACAAGTGGAAGTCATCAGACTGAAAGAGCCTCCCTAACCAAACCTCCTTACTTCAATGGAGAAAATTACAACTACTGGAAAGATAGATTTCAGTGGTTTATTCTATCCACAAACTCTGATCTTTGGGATGTCATCACAGATGGTACATTCATTCCCAAGAATGATGATAACACTGACAAACCAAAAGCTCAGTGGACTGCTGCAGAAAAATCAAAATGGGAGCTGAACCACAAAGCCAGTTACAACATCATTTGTGCTCTCAGTCCGGAGGAGTTTGAGAATGTATGTGTCTGTGACTCTACAAAATAAATTTGGGACACCTTAACTGTCACACATGAAGGAACAACAAAGGTCAAAGAGTCAAAGATTGCCATACTTGTTAGAAAGTATGAACTATTCATCATGGAGGAAGGAGAATCTGTTGCTCAGATGATAGGAAGATTTCAAACTATCATCAACAGTTTAAAATCTCTTGGCAAAGTCTATACCAATGCTGAGAAGGTTGGTAAGATTTTGAGAAGTCTACCTAAACAGTGGAGACCTTTGGTCACTGCTATCTCCCAAGCCAAGGATCTCACTACCTTGACTATGGATGAACTTCTTGGAACACTCACTGTGCATGAGCAAGAACTTGGAGATGAAGCTGCACCAAAGAAGGGCAAGTCAATTGCTCTGAAAGTTGATCAAAAGTCAGCAAAAGGTTCCAAGGATCTGAAGGCAGATGAGTCATCCAGTGATGCTGACCTATCAGAACTCGAGGATTCTGAGAGTGATGAAGAGTTGTCTCTCCTGAACAGGAAGATAAAGCTTCTCCTACAGAAAAAGAAGTTCAGGAGGGATAGGCCATTCATAAGGTCAAACAAGGACAAGAACTTCAAATAATCCACCTCAACAGACAAAAGTCCAATTGTTTGCTGTGAGTGCAAAAAGCCCGGTCACTTCAAGGCTGAATGTCCTCAACTCAAGAAGGCCCCTTTTAAGAAATTCTTCAAGAAGAAGAAGAAAGGAATGATGGCTACTTGGGAGGATCTGGAGTCAACATCTTCTGATGAAGAAACTGAGGAAGAAGCCAATCTCTGTTTGATGGCCAACACTGAATCAGACTCTGATGATGAGGTACATCCTGACTATGAGGAATTACTTGATGCTTATGAGGAGTTGTTGGAGGAATCCAACTTCTTATCTAAAGCCTTCAAATCCCTCAAGAGAAAGTATGTAAAGCTCACCAGTGAGCATAAACAGAAATCTCAAGAGTGCGAGAAGCTGGCTAAAGAGAAGTGGTGAGTCAAGACTGAAAAGTCTAATGAAGCTAAGTTCTCAAGTGAAACATCACCATCTTAAGAAGTTGAAAAACTTCAACAGAAAGTGGAAGAGCTCACTTCTGATCTTGCCAAATTTGTTAATGGTAGAGACAATCTGACTAAGCTACTTGGCATTCAAAAGCACTCTCTTAACAAAGAAGGTATTGAATATGTCCATCAGACACATCATAAAGTATCAACTAAAGCTTCTAAAGTATCTGTTAAGTCAACTGTAACCAAATCAACACCTATTTGTAACTTCTGTGGAAAAACTGGGCATGTTATGTCTAAGTGTATCCATAAGAAGAGAAGGAAGTCTTTACAGACTCCTAGAACTAACAGAAAAGGACCCAGAAAAATATGGGTACCTAAAGATCAAATAATTTTTGTTGCAGATGTCCTCAACATGACAAAGAAAACACCACTGCTGGTACCTGGACAGTGGCTGCTCGCGACATATGACAGGAGAAAGGTCTATGTTCCTAGACCTCCAACTTAAGAAAGGAGGACACGTTGCCTTCGGAGGAAATCGGAAAGGGAAAGTTATAAGTATTGGTACTATTGGTGGTAAACCCCCTCTTCCCTCTATATCTAATGTTCTTATGGTTAAAGGATTAAGACACAATTTGCTTAGCATAAGTCAATTATGTGATAGTGGTTTTGATGTTTCCTTTACCAAGGATGTATGCATAGTTAAAGGCTATAGTGGCAAAACCTTCTTTTCAGCTAAAAGGCAACAAAATCTTTATAAGATTGAACTGTCTGATCTCTCAGATTAAAGTGTAACCTGTCTGATGTCTAAAGAGGATGAAAGATGGTTATGGCATAAGAAACTAGGACATGCTAGAATGAAACTATTTTCTGAATTAAAAAGGAAAAATCTCGTGAGAGGATTGCCTGATATTAGCTTTAAGAAAGATGTCTTGTGTGATGCATGTCAGAGAGGTAAACAGATAAAATCAAGTTTCAAATCTAAAAACCAAGTATCAACCTCTAGACCTATTCAGTTGTTACACATGGATCTGTTTGGACCAGTTAGTGTTGCCAGCCTGGCTGGAAGAAACTATGGATTTGTCATAGTTGATGACTATTCTAGATACACATGGGTACTCTTCCTAACACACAAGGATGAGTCTTTTAAGGTTTTCTCAGTATTCTGCAAAAGAGTACAAAATGAGCAGGGTTTCTGTATTTCTACCCTTAGAAGTGATCATGGGGGAGAATTTGAAAATGAGCAGTTTAGACAGTTCTGTGAGGAGAATGGAATCTCTCATAATTTCTCTGCACCTAGAACTCCACAGCAAAATGGAGTGGTTGAGAGAAAGAACAGATCTCTGCAAGAGATGGCTAGATCTATGCTCAATGAAAATAATCTCCCTAAGTACTTCTGGGCAGAAGCTGTAAACATTGCTTGCTATGTACAAAACAGAATACTTATTAGGCCTTTTCTAAAAAGGACTCCTTATGAATTGTGGAAAGGAAAAAACCCCGTATCTTATTTTCATGCTTTTGGATGTGAATGTTTTATTCTGAATACCAAAGATAATCTTGGAAAATTAATTTGATTCTAAGGTAGATAAAGGTATTTTCGTAGGTTATTCTGAAAAGTCCACGGCTTTTAGTGTTTACAATTCAAGAACTTGTATTATTGAAGAATATGTTCATGTTAAATTCAATGATGGTTTAAAGACTGATAAAGAACTATCAGATCTAGAAGATGATCTTGCAGGTCTTGACATAAACAAGCCAGAAAGTCAACAACCAGATCTAACCAAAACAGAACCTGTGCCTGAGGCTGAAAGACAAGTGGAACAGACCTGTCAGCAGACAAGTCAAGATCTTCATGATGATCTCAAAAGGGATTGGAAGTTCAACACCCATCATCCTAAGGATCTTATTATTGGAAATCCTTCTGAAGGAGTAAGAACCAGATCCACATTAAGAGAATCAAGCAATGTGGCCTTTATTTCAGATTTGGAGCTTAAACACATTGAAGAAGCTCTTGAGGATGAAAGCTGGATTCTTGCTATGCAAGAAGAACTTAACCAGTTCACCAGAAATGATGTCTGCACTCTTGTCTCTGAGCCTAAAAACAACTCAGTTATTGGAACAAGATGGGTCTTCAGAAACAAATTAGATGAAGATGGTAAAGTTGTCAGAAATAAATCAAGGTTAGTAGCTCAAGGCTATAACCAACAAGAAGGTATTGATTATACTGAAACCTTTGCACCTGTAGCTAGAATAGAAGCCATACACATTTTAATGTCATATGCTGCACAACACCAAATTACCTTATTTCAAATGGGTGTAAAAAGTGATTTTCTAAATGGTATAATTGAAGAAGAAGTGTATGTTAAACAACCCCCTGGTTTTGAGGATACTGATAAACCAGATCACGTTTTCAAACTTAAAAAGGCATTATATGGTTTGAAACAAGCACCTAGAGCATGGTATCATAGACTCAGTTCTTTTCTCATGCATAATAGTTTTACTAGAGGACAAGTAGACACTACTCTGTTCAAAAAATGCTCTAAAGAGAACTTTATTATAGTTCAAATATATGTTGATGATATTATTTTTGGAGCAACTAATGAAAAGCTATGCAAGGAATATTCAAATCTAATGCAAGCTGAATTTGAGATGAGCATGATGGGAGAATTGAAGTTCTTCCTTGGATTACAAATCAAGCAGACAAGTGATGGAATTTACATTCATCAACAAAAATATACCAAGGAGATACTCAAGAAATACAAAATGGAAAATGCAAAGCTCGTGAAAACCCCTATGCAACCCAATTCAAAACTAAGCAAAGATGATGAAGGTAAAAAGGTAGATCAAACTGTCTACAGAGGATTGATTGGCTCTCTACTGTACTTAACTTCAAGAAGACCTGACATTCAATTTAGTGTCTGTATGTGTGCTAGATTCCAATATGATCCTATAGAATCTCATCTTAAGGCAGTAAAAAGAATATTTAGATATTTGCTTAGAACTACTAATCTTGGTTTGCTGTATTTAAGATCAAAAGAATACAGTTTAGTGGGATATTGTGATGCTGATTTTGCTGGAGATAGAATAGAAAGAAAAAGCACCAGTGGAGGTTGTCACTTAATTGGAGAAAGTTTAGTCTCATGGTCAAGCAAGAGGCAGACAACCATTGCCTTGTCTACTGCTGAAGCAGAATACATCTCTGCTGCTAGTTGCTGCTCTCAACTCTTATGGGTAAAACATCAACTTGAGGATTACTCTATTTATGAACATAACATATCTGTATGGTGTGATAATTCCAGTGCTATATGCTTAACTAAAAATCCAATTCATCGTTCTAAGGCTAAGCATATTGAAATCAAACATCATTTCATTAGGGATTATGTTCAAAAAGGCATCTTTGATATTAAGTTTGTTAAAACTGAAAATCAATGGACTGATATTTTCACTAAACCCCTCGCAGAAGAAAGGTTTTTATTTATTAGAGATAATCTAAACATGCATTGCATTGTTGAATGACATGTCTGAATGTTAAGATGTCTGTGATAAATCTGTCATTACTCCTATATACATGTTCTTTCAACTAAGCATTAGTTCAGGGGGAGTAATGATACAATAGTTTAAGTGGAGTATGTCTAACCCTTTTTGATAAAACACATAAATAAAACTTGATAACCCTTTTTGATGTTGACAAAAGGGGGAGAAAGGGAGAAATGAATAGGGAGAAAGGGAGAAATGAATAGGGAGAATGGTGGGAGAAATAGAATGGGAGAATGAATATGATATGACCTGTTCACTTAAGAAAATTTCAACCTGTCTATATATGCTATTTTCTTTGTTGATATTTTTTGAGGTTCATTAAATCATCTCAATGTTTGTCATCATCAAAAAGGGGGAGATTGTTAAGTCTCTAAAATGTTTGATATGCATTTCCCTAAGTTTTGATGAAAAATAAACATTGGTTAATGATTTAATTAACCTTCATATTGGTTGCTAACCTATCTATTGAGTGTGCAGATTAAAAAAAATAGAATCAGACGTCCAACAAAGTGAAACAAGCAGACGTCCAACAAAGTGTAACAAGAAGACGTCCAACACTGTAGTGTTTGAAGCGCACGTCCAAAACACAAGAGAAAGAAACCCGTGTCGAATAAAAATATCAGAAGGTCGCGTCCACTAAAAGTATCAGAAGGCAGCGTCTACTCAAAGTATCAGAAAAACCCGTCCAGTGAGGTATCAAAATTATCCGTCCAATGACATGGCACTTGGAGCGCGTCCATCAAAGTATCAGAATAGCGCGTCCATCAAAATATCAGAAAAGACCGTCCAGTGAGGTATCAGAAAGGTCCGTCCAATGACGTGGCAGATGGAGCTCTTCCATTAAGGAATCAGATGGAGCTTGTCCATTAAGGAATCACTTTGAGCTCGTCCAATAAAGTATCAGCAATGCGCGTCCAATGACGTGGAAAATGGTGCTCGTCCATTAAGGTCGGAATGTTTCCATCCACCAAAGTAACTGAGACTCTTGTCCACCAAACTAATAGAGGCTCTCGTCCACTAAAGGTGACAAAAGCTCTCATCCACTAAAGGTAACAGAAGTGCTCGTCCACTAAAGGTGACAAAAGCGCTCGTCCACTAGTCTTTGGACTTGCTGAGTCCTTAATATGGAGCTCGTCTACTAGCCAGAATGAAAACTCAAATGACTAGATAGACGTGATTATTTTCAAGATGGAAGCACTTATCTTATGATCGCGAATTCTTTAAAGATTATCAGAATCTTGGTTCAAGAACCAGAAAGAGACTTGAAGCCTTCTCTCCTACTCAGTTTCACGGTTATCAAGAAAAATCAGAAGCTACTCTCTCAAGAAACCTTGGATAATCAGAACCAAAGACCAGTTAAAGAATGCTTCCAACGTGCTTTATTCCCTAGTACCTCTGGTCCTTACACAAAAAGGGAAGTGTACTCAGCAAAGTACAAAAAGATCTCTGCTCAACTTTGATATGGCTGTAGCACGATGAATAAAGCCATGATCCTTCATGTTAGAATACAACCAACGACTCTATTGCATTAATGGCTGCCCAGAACGACTCTATTGCATTAATGACTACTCAGAACGACTCTATTGCAATTAATGAAGTTCTGCTTGAAGCCAACATCTGAGAAGATGTCTCTAACGGATCCTAAATGCTTGAATACCATAAATACAAAAGCCATTGAAGATGAACAAAAAAAATACACATTGCAAAAAAATGCCATTACTCTAAGCATTTATTTCTTCATTCTTTTATTCTTTATTCTTCAATCATTTTGAAGTTATTACGCAGACTTTCCTGAGCCTTACATTTAAACCACTCTCTGCGTGTTAGTGAAAGATCTGCCTGTGAGAAATTGTATTTATTACAAACCAAATCTGTCAAACAAACCTAAGTGAGCCTGAAAAGGCTAGGTGTGAAAACAATACTTGTCTTGAGCCTGAAGAGGCTAGGTGTGCAAATAATACTTGAGTTTGTAACCTTATCAGCTATAGTGGATAAATCTTGGTGCTGCCAAGGACTCGACGTAGCTCTTTGATTTGAAGAGTGAACCAGGAAAAATCTGTGTGTCAATCTCTCTTCCCTTAAACTCTTTAATTGCTTTAGTTTTTCTTGCATCTGTCAAGTGGTGTGTGTGCAATAGTCACCCGTCCATCCTGTATTCTTCCACTCGTCCAAAGCTAGCTTTCTGTTTGTGAAAAGATTTCAGCTTTGCTTAAATTCTGATAAACACAATTCAAACCCCCTTCTCGTGTTTATAGTTGTCTATTTCAGCTACCCCATTCTCCACTCCCGTAAACTGCTATTCTCCCAGTTAACATCCTTTTTAAAAGGATTAAGTCGCGAAAGGGATTCTGGATCCCATCTCCCAATTACATCCTTTTTGGAAGCTATAAAGCTCAAAAAAGGATGTTAACTGGGAGAGAGGAACGTAAACCCCTAGCAATATTATGAAGTGAATTACTCGGGTCAAAAGAGGACGAACTTTGCTGGTCGAAAAGATGAGGAATGAAGAAGCGAAGCAAACAAACAACCCTATTTATAGGGGGGAGAGGCGTTGGAAAGAGGAGATATGCGCTGGGAAAAGGTTTATTGAAAAAATAAATCTCGAAACTTAGCAAAAAGCAGTAATTGCATGAACCCACTGGAATTTCCAAGGCACATAACGTGTGAACGCATATATGTAACGTGAATCATGCATTTAGCGTTTGATAACAGCCAGTCGTTTTTGATACGAATGACAAAATATCTCGGCCTTAGTAGAAGTCTTGTTTAAACAGTCGAGCACACAATACAAACAACGTCAGAATATAGGAATATTTCGGTCTTACTCGAAGTATTCGAAGAATATCCCGGCCGAACAAATGCTATAAGAAGAAGAGGAAGTCATCAAAATGCTAGAAGATTTTTCATTAAATCAATGAGGATTACAAAGGGAAAGCCCATTACAAGGGTATGAAAAACAAAAAATACAGTTACTCAGCCCAATGGCTATCCTCAGCACCGACGTGGTCCTCGGGAGAATATTCCTCCTCTTCCTCCTCTTCGGGAATAATGGGAACAAGTTTCCCATTGTGTACCTCTTTATTTACATCGGTACCCGAGATATCAATCCCCGGAGCGAGAATTTGAATCTGAGCGATGGCCTTTGCGAAACCTGCCCGATGCTCCTCAAGGATGCAATCGGTGGCCTCTTTCAAATCTTCCTAAACCTCCATCTTGGCCTTAGTCTCGGCATTCAAGTCGGCTCTAAGTTGTTCAATTACAACTCGAGCCTTCTTGAGCTCCTCCTCAGCACGAGCTTTATCCTCTTCAGCACGAGCTTTATCCTCCTCAGCTAATTTTGCTTGGGAATTCAACTCGGAGTTCTGACCATTAAGCTCGGCGATGGTAGTATTCAGAAGATTATTGGCTTGGGCCAGCTCATCTCGCTTCGAGGAAATCTGGGCGAGATCCCCCTTTCAATTCTCGATCGAAGCAAACTCAGCCTCCAAGTGTTGGGACTTTCTCTCAGTCTCTGTCAATTCTCGGCTACACAAGCGGGCCAAAGCAGCAGCTCGGATACAGTAGACAGAGAGGGCCTCCATACTAGACTGAGCCCCATGCTGCTTAATTAAGCGGAGATCGGCAGCCTTAAGGAAATGCGAGTCAAAAGAAGAGAAGGGGTTGAAGTCATCGCTCCAGAGAGACGAGGTTCCTGCCTTCAAAGAAGTGTTATACCACTTCAAGTCAGCAGGAAGGGGAAGTTGCTCCTCTCGCTCTTTAGCACCCGTCTCATGTGTGGTAGGACGTTTGGGACTCGGGCGAGGAGGGGAAGAATCTTCGGCATCAATTACCACCTCCTCCCTTTTTCTTTTTTGAGGGGCAGACGATGAAGTCCCCTTAGCAGCGGCCTTAGCAGCGGCCGAAGAAACTCTTTTCTTCTGCTGCTTCTTGGTCGCTGAAGGACCATCCTTCGGGGCAGATTTCAAAAGCTTTGAAAAGTCGAATTTCCCCATAATAATTGCCGAAAAGGAAAGCTGTTAGTACAAGAACACATACAAAAAAGATTTAAAAACTAAAAAGCCGAACACTTACTTTTAAAATCGGCTCTCGGAGTGGATGAAAAGGGGAGTTTCAGAAGACGTCCACAATGGAGAGGCCGAGGAAGTTTTTCTAAGATATCTATATCTCGTTTATCCTCGGCAGGAAGGGATTCGTATTCAAAACCAACAAATTTGGTAGGGGACGGTTGCCAGTACAAAGGAAACCTGGCACATCCGTTTTCATCAAAAAGAAGGAAAGGTGAGAGTCCGAGGGGCGAACCTGGAAGAAGTCAACTTTGAAGTTTTTATACGATGATGTATACAAACTAATCAACCCTCTTCGGTTCAACCCATTGAGGGAGATCCACCCAGTTTTCCTACCAAACCTTGTTTGGTAAAAGTACAGAAATTTGGGGGTGGTAGGCTCCATCCCGATGTATTGACAGAGAATTTGAAAGGCTTTTAAAGAAGCTCAACTGCTAGGATGAAGCTGAGTAGGTGCAACATTCATGGTTCTCGGAACATCACACTCAAACTCAGTAAAAGGGAGAGACACACGTAGATGATAAAAAAATGTTTTATACATATATGTAAAAGAAGGCTCGGAAGGATGAGCGTTGAGGAAAACATACTCATTACCCGAGCAAGGAGAACAGATGAACTCGGACTCGTCTCCAGATGCCGAGATAGTAATCTGGGACCGAAGACGAGCGATTGAATCCGAAGATTGATAGCTAGAAAAATAAACCCCAACTTCGCCCCTAACCCAGGTATACCCAGGAAGGGTAATATCGGGAATAGGGTCTTTAGGAACCCTTTGGCGTCGTTTGCGTGCTTTGGGTTTGGAAATTTGGGGGGAGGGAGAACCAGACCCAGAAGAACCAGACCCAGAAGAAGACGACCCGGCAGAGGACGACCTTACCTGACCGACGTTTAGTTCCTGTGAAGGAACAGAAGAATTGAAAGGAGAAGCCCCAATGGGAGAAATCTCGCGTTCCACCAGAGGCGAAGTGTTCTACTCAGTAGACTCAGATGAACTCATATCCGGAAGCAAGAAATAAAACTCAAACACGAAAGAAGGAAGAAGGCTGGGCGTACCTGAAGAACGAAAGGCAGAAAAACGATTGCAGAAACTCAAAAAACAGAGTTGAAGAGCGAAAGAAGGTAGTGGACGAGGAAGAACGAGGTGGAATTAGGTGGAATTAGAAGAGATATTTATAAAAGAAAGATGCCAACGGTTGATGAAGAGACACAATCAACGGCTCACGTTCCTTTAAATAAATAAATAAAAAAGAGAGAAAAAGGGCGCGACTTTTAATTTTCCTCCCTCATTAAATGAGCGCGGAGCTCTAGGGTTACTCACCTATAGCGTACAACAGAAGGATGAAGGGGAATGATTGCCTTCTCTGAAAAAAAAAGGAGAAGGAAAATTCGGTTGAAATGACGGTTTGAAACACGGAAGGAAGAAAGTCTACGTGGCCGAAGTATAAGCTCGGTTTGATACTTGTCAGCTCTTTCGCTTATTTAAGCTCGGAGCTCGGGGGGCTTGTGTACTGACCGAAAGTATAAGGCCGGATCAACCGAGCTTACTATAAATGGGCCTTGACCCAAACTTCTCCAAAGCCGAGGACTTGTTAATACACTTGTTAGCCGAGGATAAATACTCGGACTTATCCCATCATAGACCGCGGATGAAGACATCTCGGTCCCGTGCAATCCAGTCACAACTGACTTGGTCAAACATCTTACTTCATTATTCAAATATCTCTCCATATAACTCGGAGCCTTATCCTTATCTAGTTATCATAACAACATAATCTTATCAGGATATCTAAAGATAGATGCGATCTCAATAACAGTCCAACTAAAACTGTTATACCTAAAAATCTCTATAAACAGGGGATTAATCCCCTCACTAAGAACTACGTTGCTTTGATTTCCACTTGAGATACGTAGGAGGAGAATATCAATTCTGTCAAGTTATTCCATAAATACTCCCACAGAGTTTCACCGGACGAGTATCTCTTACTTGAGATATTTGGACGGAACACACACACATATATATATGTGTGTGTGTGTGTGTGTGTGAGAGAGAGAGAGAGAGAATGAAAAAAGTTAACTCAGACACATGGAAGATAATAGAAGTATTAAGGCGACTTACATTTACACAAAAAAAAAAAATTGTCTCACATTTGTAAATTTCAATGACTAAAAGAATAGTTAATTTTTTGTTCGGGACTAAATGCATTAAGTTTTTTTCTTTTCTAAGAAGTTGTTTCGGCATTTAATTTATTATAAAATAAAATATGTCATTTCTTAAAATTATCCCACTGTTAAAATATTGGCGTTCTGGTATTTATGAGGGGACCGAGCCCTTTAGACTTTAGTTAATTGCATCCAAGATCAGTTCAATGCTACAGTCTGAAAACTTTAAAAAGAAAAAGGAAGGCTTGTCCAAAGAGGGGGAAAAGGAATAAAGATTATAGGGATTGTCTGAGACTGAATTATGCGGAGATAAAGTGAATGTGAGTGGAGCCTGAATCAAATGAATAACACAAGTACAATTGTAAATCACTTTGGGCGCTAGTTGCAATCAAATGAACAATAGATAAAAACGGGACAAAAATATTAAAATAGTTATAACTTCTTTTATTATTAACAAAATACATATTTTTCCTGTTATTTTCCAAATTTCCCATTTTTTTCAATCAATGACAAGTCGGAATTTCCCAATCTCCCAAAGCAACTTCCTTTCTTGTTAATTTTTTTTTTCCCAATCTCCCAAAGCAACTTCCCTTCCATAAATAGCCTAGTGAAGTATGAAGTATTTATTTAGATCGTTAAATGACATTGGAACTTGAAGACAATTCATGATAGAAATAAAGATACCTTGATATAAATATATATAAATTAATGATTTCTTAATCTATGTATAGAAATCTTAAAAAAAAAAAAAAGAACGGATGGAGTAGTTAAGTGCTACATTGGGGGTTAACAAATAAAATTTTGTGCAGGTAATGCTTGCTTTGACAAAGTATGTTTTTTGATGCTATGCCGATTTCGCTCATTTAGTACACACATTTTGATTTATTTTTGGTATCACCCCCACGCATTTTTACAGGTTTGGACTATTGGAATAGTTTATTGAATTAATTTTAGGCTTTTGTTAATTAGTATGTTAATGTCAATGGTTGAGAAATCAAAAAATTATAAATTTTCATTAATAAACTAAGGAAAATGTTAATCATTTCCCTTACTAGTTAAGGATCTAAAAAGGAAAGTTCTCGGTGAGACTTGGTATACTTTATATTATGAAGTATGATAAACTTAATTTTTCAATAAGATTTTGTTTCTTTTGGTTTCGTTAACCGGGTTAACATGACCCATAAACAAAATATATCACTTCTCAAAATATTAATTATATAATTTTTCAAAAAAAAATATTACCATTTTTTACTCTTTAACCAATGTATCCTAACCCTTAGAACACTAATTAACATTTGTCTTAATTTTAGTTCGATCATGAGAACACAAAGATTTGATATTCCTATGTAGAAGTTGTGTCTAATTTCAAGGATCGAAGTTGCTTACCATTTTCACTTGTCTTTGTAGGTGGAGATACATTTGAACTTCAATCCTTAAATACACTTTTGTGTGCTGTATGGATAGTATTCCTGTCAAAATCCGATGATTCGTAATTTGACCTGAACACCAAAATACTCTAAAGAAGTTCTCTCAAGAACTCTCAAATAATTTATGAATATATCGGATATGGCTTGACAGATTTACTCTGCTCATATGTATCCTTCTAGTGAATCAAAGCTTAACATAGTTTTGATTTCTTCTATTTATATGCCTAAAGTGACCGTTGTTAATCGATTGTGGTGGCCTCTTGTTGGTCGTGGATGGGCGGGTTACTCCTTGATACAGATCATTGTGCCCTCGTGTGGCCGTTGCTGGGCAGGTACAATCCCGCATTTGTAGGGATGTGGGCGAGAACGTGGGTCTATACCATGGATTCGAGATGCTCAAAACCTTTATTGTATTTGTTTCAAGGTATAAAAAACCATTCACGGGAATATGAGGGTGGGAATGAATATTCTTATGTTTGATACAAATATGTAAAAACATATTCCTTAAAATAAATTATACTCAGGTAAAACTTTTACCCATTTTGATACAGTTTTCATCCCATGGTGGGGTGGTGGAAAAGTTTAATTCCCATGATAATATTGTAACTAAAGTTCCAAAATATCCCTAACTCTCCCACTCCCTCATCCCCTTTCCTATTCCTACTCCCACTCTACAGCAGTTTTTTCAATCATTATTGCAACATGGATTTTTTTTAATTGTTTTATTTTACATTAAACATATATATTTTTAAGATTTATTTTATTAAATTTGAATAAATATTTATATTTTATAATCACATTGTTTATGTTATTTTTATCAATTGTGTTATAGATGGTATTAAATAATATTTTATAAATTAGAGGAATTTTGAGAATTATGACGTAAAAGAATATATTTCATATTTTCATTTCATTTATATTAATTTTTTTAAGGGATTTCATTTATATTAATTATTACATTGAAAATTTGATATTTAATTATTTTATATGGTAGAGGCATTTTGATAACTTTGATATATATTCCCATGAATATCCACTTCAAACCTAATAAACTTTCGAATTATTTTCGAGAATTTATAGAAAGATTCCCAAATACTTTAACTATTAATCAAACATGTTTTATGATATTTCCGACAATAACATTCCTGATAATAATATTCTCAAATATGTAATTCCCAAAAATATAATTCTAAACTTTGAAACCACGTCTTTAGGCTTAGTATGATTGGCATGTCTAATCGGTACTAGATATGCCTCAGTCAACTAAGAGCGTTTAATATCTTGAACTCTTTAAGGCAACATCCTCGACCAATACAGATAGTTATTTTACTTTTCTTTTTTAATAAATCAAAAATGCAAAATTGTTCGATTATACGCATTAAATTTTGATGTAACAATCCAAAATCAAATATAATAGTTCATAATAATACTGAGTTTTGTATGTACATAAGAATACGAATGAGTGTCTTTAGAACATTGAATAAGAATTCAAAAGAGATAAATTTGTATAAAAAAAAATATACTTATTACATTAAAAAATATTAAACTTGTATTCTTAATATAAAATTTTCTTTTATTTATTTTTTAATCAATATCTTTTACTTTGCAGGTCCAAACCCTTTCGTCCACCCTTCGTAGTCATAGAATGTAACTCCTCAGGGTGCTTCACCATTAATGTTTAGATTGAAATCCGCTCGTTAATAAGAGAATAGATTCACAGTACTAGTCTTCCTTTTCTGATCAGAGCAATGATATTTATACGTCACTTTTTATACTACTATTATCTAAACAATGACCAATAAATGAGGCTAGTTGTGTGCATAAACCAATTCACTTAAAAAGAAAATAGCATAAAAGGTGATGTAAGGAAAACTTAATGTGCATAAACTATAGTTCAGATTATGATGGGCAAAAAGGTACAGATGGAGGGTTCCATTCGGTGCTCTAATAATTGAATAGATTTGATAGGAGAAGAAAATTCTTAACCAAGAAATTCTCAACCTCGCCGGTAGAGAATTCAGGAGGAGAGAATCTGATCCCTAAAATTATAAAATAGTAGCAAATTGATCCCTTATATTAAAAAGTAAGCAAAAAATGTCATTGAAATTATTAAAAAAACAGAAAAGCTAAATGGACACATTTTTCCGGACATCATACGGTGACACCGTATGAACAGTGTCGCACTGTAGCTACACTGTAGCGGAGTTTTTTTTTTAAATTTAAATTTTTTTTGTAAATAAATTTTTTGATTAAGTATGTGTCAATATCTGGTGAACCGGGTACAAATATATGGTGAATTCAGTTCATTATCTGGTGAATGGGTTTTTTTGAGAAATAATTTTTTTGATTAAGTATGTGCAAATATCTGGTGAATCCGGTATAAATATCTGGTGAATTCTGTTCATTATCTGGTGAATAGGTTTTTTTGAGAAATAAATTTTTTGGTTAAGTATGTGCAAATATATGGTGAATCGGGTATAAATATCTGGTGAATTCAGTTCATTATTTGGTGAATGAGTTTTTTTTTTATAAATAAATTTTTTGATTAAGTATGTGTAAATATATGGTGAATCGGGTACAAATATCTGGTGAATTCGGTTCATTATCTGGTGAATGGGTTTTTTTGAGAAGTAAATTTTTTGGTTAATTATGTGCAAATATCTGGTGAATCCGGTATAAATATCTGGTGAATTCAGTTCATTATCTGGTGAATAGGTTTTTTTGAGAAATAAATTTTTTGGTTAAGTATGTGTAAATATCTGGTGAATCGTGTACAAATATCTGGTGAATTCAGTTCATTATCTGGTGAATTGGTTTTTTTGAGAAATAAATTTTTTGGTTAAGTATGTGCAAATATCTGGTGAATCATGTACAAATATCTGGTGAATTCGGTTCATTATCTGGTGAATGGGTTTTTTTGAGAAATAAATTTTGGTTAAGTATGTGCAAATATATGGTGAATCAGGTATAAATATCTTGTGAATTCAGTTCATTATTTGGTGAATGTGTTTTTTTAGAAATAATTTTTTTTAAAAAAAAGTCAAAAAAAAAAGTTGTTGTTACAGTAGCGCTACAGTGCGCTACTGTAGCAGTGTCGTGTATGCTGTCATTTTTCCGTGTCTGTTTAGCACGACTCTTAAAAAAAACTGTTTGTATTACATTATGGTCCCCTAAATTAAAAAATATCATTGAATTTGAGTTATTTGATATTTGTTTTTTAATTTGAGAAACGTTTTTCCTCGTTTCTTAAAGTGATTTTCCAAGCCATCAGCCTAGGGGTGTTCGCGGATTGGATTGGATCGATTTTGAGTAAAAAAGTCATCTGATCCAATGATAAAAATAACATGCGGTTTGGATTGGATCGGTTTGCTTCCTTCAAAAAATCTGATCCGATCCAATCCAATCAAATGCGGTTTGGATTGGATTGGATAATTCGGTTTTTATCGATACATATATTTACATAGTTATTTACATCAAAGAACATCCAATATTTCGATTCGATTTGGATTTGATCGAGTATTTAAATAGTCATATGAATTTGTTACTTATTTAAAATAAAAATTAATTTTAAAATATTATATTGACATTTGACAATTTCTAATAGTGTTTTAATGAGATATATATGAATTGATATACACTCTCATGCGTAAAAATATTTTACACTATCATCTAATTATAAATTGTTAAATCATTATAAATGTTTGATTATTATCTTAAATATATTAAAAGTCACTCATAACATGATTTATAATTGGTTAACAGTGTAAAAGTTTTTACACTAGCATTACATTTACATACCAATTAAACTCTCTAATATAAGGACTAGATGATAACTTATAAAAATATAAAGACTAATAATTACTTTTATAATATAAAGATCAAATTATTTTCATTGAATTAAATAATTTCGGTTCGGTTTGGATTGGATCGGTTTTATATATATGATCCGAAATCCGATCCAATCCAATGAAAAATTTCGGTTTTTTTCGGTTTGCGATTATTTCGGTTTTTGGCTATTCCGGTTGTCGGTTTTTCGGTTCGGTTAGTGCGGTTGGCATTGGATTGGATCGGTTGATGAACACCCCTACATCAGCCTATAAATTCAGAAACCAAAATCATGATTACTCTGGTAGGGGTAATATCTGAATTCCAAATTTTTATTTCCAAATTTACCTTCAGTTAAAAGGGTTTTACTATAAAAAGGAAAAATGCTACCCTCGAGCAGGAGCATTGCTTTCAGCCACATATATGTGCGTTCTGCTTATTTATATCCAAGTTTCTGTCTTAGACACATTTACCCACAACTTTTGTTTACACTTTTTTTTTAAAAAAAAAAAAAAGAAAGAAATTAAGAACGTATTGCCAACTTGGGGCATTCCCAGATTTTTGGAACAATGCTCTTTGCGGAGCCTCCCCCTTGTCTTGGTCACCTTCTTCGTGAGGTGCAGCTGGTGCAGCCTTCTGCAGATTGGTTTCCTAGTTTTGGGTTGTGTCTTTTCCTTTTTGGGCCTTTTCTTGCGCCGTTCTCATACAAAGAAAAAGAATTATGTTTCTCCTATTTTATTATTAAAAAAATTATAAAAATTGTGTAAATAAAATGGTGTCATATTGTTTTACAAAAGAGAACTTATATGATTCCCCATGCTTTTGTAAGATGCATGTCTACGTTAATTAAAAGGGTTAGACTAAACGCCCCACTCTTAACTAGTTTGCATACCATCAACTTAAAATCAAAGACTAAATACTCATTGGTCCCTATAAAAAGTTAGCGAGTATAATGTTAACTTCTTCAAGAACAAAATAACTGTTACCAGTATTTTGAGAAGACTAAAAGGAATTATTACTCTTACACTTTTTGTTTTAAAGAAATAATAATATAAATAAAGTTTAACTATTGAGTAGGTCTTGAACTATTTGAAAATTTTCAAAACGATTCCTATACTAAAAAAAATTGTAATTGAATCCTCGAACTTTTATAAAGTTTTCAATTGGGTCCCTATACTAAAAAAAAGTTCTAATTGGGTCCCTATATTTATATAAACTTTTCAATAGAGTCCTTAAGGTGGGGTTGCAAGAGACAAAAATGTTGCGCTAGAAAACCAAAACGTGACCGCAACTGCTTCTCCTCCACCTGAACAAATAGTTCATTCATTCATCGATTTATGTTTTACGGTTGTACATCCATTTCTTGAGATAATTTGGTCCAAAATAGTTGAGCCACTTGCAATTTATTACATCTCACTTCATCTTGTTACATCTTGCTGTATTTTGTTGTGACAATGTCTCAAGGTTCATCTTCCATCCAAACTGCTTATAAATGATCAGCTTGGATGAAATCAGTTATATTCAGTCCAATTCAACATATCACTAATGAATTTTATAACTTAGAGACCCCTTTAAAAATTTTATATAAGTTCACGAACCCAATTAAAAACTTTTTTAGTTCAGCTACCAAATTGAAAACTTTATAAAAGTTTAATGACCCAATTATTTTAGTATTGGGAGATATTTGAAAAATCTCAAATAATTCATGACGTACTCAATAGTTAAACCTATAAATAATATCAGAAAATAAACTGCTTTTTTGTTGCATAAATACATAATCACTTGAGGATAAAATTGCTTGTAACGAGTAGGATAGAATCCTCCCATTTTAAAGCTGATGTTTATAAAAACTAAACTGTCAACGAAATGAAGAGTAATGCAAACTACGATTGCCACATTACAGAATACAGACAGGACTTATTGAAAATCTGGACACGATCAGGCACAAGGTGGCAATAATTGTAAAAGTTAGCCCCTTCCCCAAGCAGCAAGTGCAGAAGTGACAAAACGAAAGAAAAGAACCTATATAATTAAGAAAAGATAAAACAAAACTGTAGGCGAAGAAAAATAGCTTTAGCCACTAAGTACCCCTTTCTATGAATCCATTGCCCCAAATCACCCTCTATGAACACCATTCATTTCTTTCCCACGCCTCAGTTGATTGAGAAATTAGACGGGATATATATATATATATAACAAATTGGCGTTAAAAACAAGTAACAATAATTAACAAATTAAGACACTAACCTAACCATTCATTGATGTCTCTCTTATCCAATTCTACCAGCTTATTATAGAATTGTATTGTTTCCCTTGGACTTTCTCACGGACTTGGATTTCTTCATTTTTCGTGATTTATCATCCACGGTAGTGGTCCACGTATATCCAGCAGGAATGGCAAAAGGGTCTGGATCCAATGGCATGGAAGAAGATCGTTGTTGTTGCTGCTGCTTATTCCCAGCTGCACCCGATTGGCTATTATTTCGTCTAAGCCACGTGGATGTGTAGCGGCTTTCTGGTCTGTGCTGTTCATCTCCATCTCCATCTCCATTATTGCTTGTGCCTGCACTGAGCAAATGTCTGGGACTAGAGAAGGGAGTGTAGAATTGCTCCACAGGTTGCAGCTCCACGAACTTTGTAAATGTAATCACCACTCTCACCGTAGGGACCACCGGTATAGCAACCTGACCCACCACCCAAAATAAAATCATCATCAAATGAAATGAAATCATGATAGCTGCATCTCAAAGTATTCATTCATCTTAAAAATCTAAGTTATTTGAATGATCAACAACCGTCATTCCATGCCATATATACCAGTTACCACAACATGCCAAACAGAAAAGAAAAGTACGCAGTGCCAGGTCATCATTGGGTGGGACCAGTACCATTGTTACTTCTCCTACAACTCAAATCACAGTCGTAACTGACCCACTCAACCCCACAAAAGCTTCTCTTCAATCAATCCGGCATGTCAAGTCAGGCCGTTGCTTGAGACCCCACACATAAAATAACATCATCATCATCATATCAATAGCAAAAGGCCAAAATAGAATCTGATTTAACGTATACTATTCATTATTAATATTAAAAAACTCAGCTGGACCTGAAACTGAAACTAATGTTATCCCAATGATGCCCTTACCTTTACCGGGAAAGTTCCCGGTGGAAACTTGGTCGTGAGCAACTCTCTCAGCCTCCTGACCGCCTTGACCTTGTTGGCAAGAATGTCCAGTAACGGCAGAAGCTCCTCCGTCTTTAACGGAAACTGCTCCGTCAGCCACACCGACGGCCGTAAACTCCTCACGTACTCCTTCTCCTTTGTCTGCGGCACCGCCATGCTCACGCTTGCCGCCGATGACCTTCTCGCCGGTGGGGCCGCCATCGACGGTAGGTCCACGCTTTTCCTTCCCATCGGGACCCACTCCCTATCTTCACGAACGAAACTGCTGTGCCTTCTCTTGTCAGGCACAGGCATCGGGTTCTCTGCCACAAGAAAACCGTCATCGTCCTCGTCGAGTTCCAGAGGCAGCACCTGCTCGCTACCCGCCACGTCAGCATCCCCGCCGGCGACCTTGCGCGACCGGAAACTGAAAACCACGTTGTGCACTTCGTAGACCTTAGCCTTCCACTCTCCCACGCTCTCCGTCTTCTCCTGTCTTCTCCAATTGGTCCTTCCTACCAGCTCAGCTCTCGTGACGTCCATGCCGGGACGGTAAACGCTCGTCTGAGAACAGAATCCTGCCACGTCAGACTCGCTCATCGGACCTCCGGCATTCTCAAACGCATCGAAGATTTTGCGGTCGTCGCGGTTGAGGACGAGCAGGGAGCCGGAGGGGATATCGTGTGTGTGATCGCCGTCGCCGAGGAAGAGGAAGCTCTGATCAGCTCGCTGGATCTTCAAGCCGTCGAAGCCGGCGAGGGAGGTGTCGGCTCGGAGGTTCCCGTCGCGCTTCCAGATTTTGTAGGTGTCGGAGGGGGCGATCTTGCCGACGAAGGGAATGACGGAGCTCTCGAAGTGGAAGGAAATTTCCATGTAGAAGTCCCTCATGCGGCGGAGGACGGCAATGACCCGGGGGAGACGGCGGCGCCACTTGGACCAGGCGTTGCGGTGGTGGAGGTGGAGGAGGACGAGGGCAATGTCGGAGGCGCGGCGGCAGAGAGCTTCCTGCAAGGGGTTCCATCCGGCGGAATTCTGGAGGGAAACGTCGGCGCCGGCGGTGGCGAGGGAGCGGGCGGCGAAAAGGTCGTTAAGGCGTACGGCGAGGTGGAGAGGGGTTTCTCTGTAGGGGACGTCGCGGCGGTCTAGGACGGCGGAGATGTGGTCGGCGAGTCGCTCTTGAGCGATGGAGTCAGATTCAGTTAGAATGTTAGAAGGGTCTGGAAGGCGAGGGAGGGAGGAGATGATTCTGGAGAGGGTAGTGTGGTCCCCCAATACGACGGCGTAATGAACGGGGCTGTGGGAGTAATGCTCTGCTTTGAGCACCGGAAACGACGTCGTAGGAGGAGTGCTGGATTTAGCCATCCTATTCCTCCCACACTAGCTAGCTAATTAACAAGCGAGTGAGTGAGGGGAAGGTTATGTATGGTAATGGAAGTATGGAACACAACAAGGGAAAGGGAAAGGGATAGAGAGTAGAGGAAGAGGGGTATTTTGGTCTGATGAACTGGGATTGATTGGATGGAATGAAACTGAAGGGACGAATCATAGCGAAAAAAGTGTAAGGGGGCACGGCTTTTGGTAAATTCAAATTAAAATGGTGCTACAGTACAAAAGGGGAAGGCACTGCTTCTGCTGGGGAATGAGGTAGCAACCATGTTCTATTTGGCTTCACCTATGTCACTTCACTTTAATCCCGCCTCATTTTCCTCATTTCATAATTTCCTCTTCCTTTGACTAAACGGTTTTTTTTTTTTCCTCTTGATTTCAATGCTTAAGTTAATTTTTTAACGCATAAAAAATGCTTAAGTTATTTTGTAACTCATGCAATGCTAGCGTACTTGACTGTCCGTTAATCTAAAGATATGCAGCAATACAACTAATACTCTTCTCTGACCACTACTAACACATGATAATGATATTATTGATAATAAATCATAAATATTAACAAATAAAAAATGATTAGATGTTAAAATTACTAACACTAATATCAGTTCAAAAAAAACACTAATATATTTTTTAACAAAAAAAAAAAACAAATAACCACTATTGCTTTTGTTTGTTATCTGTACTGAGTTATAAAATTTTCAAAATGTTTATGAAAAAAAGTTAGGAATTTTTTTTTATTCTAAACCCACCGTATCTTAACACTGTCAACGAATGATTAATCACTGTTCGTAGGGAGTGACTTCCGCTGGTCAAGCATTATTTTAACACCACTGGGAATCGAATCCTGGAGCAAATCAAGTCGACCCCTAAAGTGTCACGGGACAAGCATTGAAGGCCCACTTAGGTATTATGTTTGATGGCCGCCATTAAGGGATACGTTTAACTTGGTTCGTATTCCCATGTGATTAGTTTGCTCTATAGGCCTTCGATTCGACTACGTGCTATGGGCCTTCAATCCGACTATGGGCATAGTCGAGCCCGATTTATGATAAAACCATGTAGGGAAGGACTTTGTAGTGGAACTAAAATAAGGTCCCTGGAAGGAGGGACGGAGCCAACAAATGTCATAAAGGATTCATGATGAAGCGGGGAGGCAGAGGAGGGAGAAGTTCAATCAGATGTTTTACGTGCTTAGAGCAATGGCTTCTCTAATCATCGAAAAAATTAACGAACATTTAACCAGATGACCAAATTTACAATATTAAAAAATAGGGGACCAAATATACTCAAGAAAAAAGTACATAAACCAAAATCGCACATAACAAATAAGAGGAAAGCCAAAAGTACAATTAAGCTTTTAATAATTTATCCCGGAATATTTTGCTCATTTTCCTTAACACATTGTTTGGTTCAATAGATTTTGGGAAGAGAGAAAATGGGAGGAAAGAAGTGTGTAAGAAAAGGAGGTTTTATGTTGTTTGGTTGGGAAGAAAAGTAGAGAAGAGAGAAAAAAAAAAAAAAAAAAAAAAAAAGAAGCATGAGCCCCACTCCCAAAGAAATCTCTCCATTGATGGAGAGAAAAGTTGAGAAGAGGAGGTGATTTTATATTAATTGACATTTGTACGCTATCACATGTTACTAGGTTACATGTCTTTAATTTTTTTATTAAATTGTTATATTATCTTATTATATTATTATATAATTTTATATTATACTATTTTATATTATATTATTTTTTTGTGCTTCTATATTATATTATATTTTTTCCATGGTTTTATATTATACTAGATCATGTACTCGTGCGATGCACGGAAAATCAATGTTTCGGAGTATAATTAATTTTTAAAATTAGCTTTCAACATTATCAAATCAACAAATCTAAATGAAAAAAAAGCCACAATCTTCGGAAAAAAATATACTGGATACACAATGAGTAAGAGATGTTGTGGTGTACAAAATAAATTTAATAAATGCTATGTCAGCTGCCTATGTTAAATTCTGAAATACTTCTTTATATACTACATTGGAGGTGGAATTTGAAATTTGACCTTCATTATCACATACCAAGATCTTCAAACATTGACGTGACGTAACCCTTAGGTTCCCAGGTGTTCAGATCATTTGCTGATGTTTATTGGTCTTCTCTTAAACTTTGCGGATGGTGCTTCTCTGATAGTAAATCCGGTTGCTGTTTTTATGGTTTCTGATTTGTAATTATAGCTTGCCTATGCTGTTTTCTGGTTTCTGGTTTGCCACCACAGTTTGCCTCTGCTGTTTTTCTGTTTTTTTTCTTTTTCTCTTCGGCTGGGACTTTGTAATATAAATGCTTGGAAAGCGTTGTTTGAGCATTTTACTTACTTACATTGATCCTATCTCTTACTTGTAGGTTTTGCTCTTGTATAAGGGTTGGGGTACCCCTTGTACCCCTTATCGATATACTTTTTGACTTATCCAAAAAAAAAAAAAGTGAACATAATCTCATACCTTGGTTACAAAACGTCAATTGATTTACAAAATAATAGCAAGGTTTATTTGTAGGCATAATAGTTACTTGATTCATTTGGTTCAATGGGAGTATCATGTATTAGAAGATCACATCCAACAATTGAATTCATTTTGTTGCGTTTGTTCTACACAATGTACAAAAATAAAGCAACGAAACAAATTTAGAGGACACGTTAGATTTGTGTGATAAATACAGCAATAAAAAATCAATTAGATTATGCCACCTGATAGTGATCTAATTTCTCGATCTTGAGACAATTCATGAATATTAGGGACATTATTGATGGCATTGCGAGATTGTGTAACTCTGCCGCCACTCAAGACAAATCTTCCAGCTCCAAATTTCTTTATTTTGCCAATACTATTCTTCTTTACACGTGAAGCCTGACTTTGATAATGATTGTCAAAGCTGAGTGTAGGCCTTTGAGTAGACCAAGTATTGACTAGATGTGTTAATAACATGACAAAAATCAATATTAGTAAAACTAATAGTCAATACATTTTTATGACATTTAACTTTAGTAATAGACGTATGTATGCTATCTCATTATTAGGATTTGAAATACCATTAGAAATGTCAGATAATGGAATGTTGCCTGTAACGCCCTTCGCTACATTAGTAACCCAAATTAATTTCAATAAAAATCCTTTGAGACATTTAATTAAAAAGAAAAAAAACACAAGTCATGAAAATTTCTCAAATAACTAAGTAGGAAAATACATCATAATTAAATAAAATAGTAATAAAATATCCATGTAATGAATATAATGATAAATGAAAACCACAAGCCTCAATACAGGGCGTCTACTAACAAACCCAACGATAAATAAATAAATGTGTCTAGTCACATATGGCTCCTTATTTAAGAAAATACTAACCAAACTAGAAAGAAAAACTAATAGAATCCACTAAGTCTTCACGTCTCTTCAGTTTCAATGATGTCCTCCTCGTGCTCTGAAAACAATACTTAATAATGAGATATAAAATCCCAGTGATCAACAATACAGTTTTACAAAAATATTTTCGAAAATAGCATTGTTCTCAGCCGGCGCGGTAACCGGAAAAACTGTCCATGACACCCGCTAATTTTCCAAAATAATATATATAAAAGAAAATACTTTTAATATTAATAATAATCTCATCTCAATATATCACATTCCATATACCAGATAAATTCTAGTTTAATCCAAGCAGTCCGAAGACCTCCTAATTAAATTGGCCTCTTGCCGGCATGCCATATATTCACACATCACACGACAATGGCGTCCCATTGCCCACCCCTACTCACGAGGAGTGTTTCGATGTCGCCCTCCTGTCGGGGACATTTCCATTTCGATACCTCCCATGTGCACATGGTGTTATTTCTCCTTTTTCGACACCCCAACCTGTGGTGGTGTTACTTTCGATACTCCTTTTTAGGTAGTATTACCTATTTTCGACATCTCAATTATATGGGGATGATATTTTCGATACCCCATTACGGTGGTATTGCTTTTCGATACCCCTATCATAGGTGGTATTGCAGCAAACATCATACAACTCATCATAAGGCACAATTTCATGTCTCATACGTGTGACAATTCATTTACCAAAAATTAAATATTTGATCTTATCATGCATGTCAAATAAACTCACATGGCATAGCATACACCAATAAGCATGTCATTCAAATAATACAAATACCAATCATGTATTTCATGCCATCAGTAACGAGAATAATTACCCAATTTAATAAAAAAAATTTATTTTAATTCAAGACCCCAAAAAAATAGTTTATTAATAACATGCATCATTCAATTAAAATCTCAAAATCATAAGTAAATCGCTCAACACAACAAAACACGTGTATCATGGAAAGAGTTATTAAAAGGTACTGTTACTCACCTCTCGAAGATCTCCAATGTGCTCTAAAAATTATTTATGATAAGGATTTGCGCTTCCCTAAAAGTTCTTCTCCCGTTTGGTGGCGTTCTTGTATCTGTGTATTGCTATGGTTGTATTGCGAAACGAAAAACGCCCTCTCCCTCACTCACTGTGCGGCGCACTGTCAAATAGCCCCTGTGAAAATGTTGCCTCCTGAAAACCCCTATTCCTCACGCGTTCCTTTTTTTTCCTTCTCATTAGATGTCATATATATATATATATATATATATATATATATATATATATATATATATATATATATATATATATATAAAAAACCTACCAGAATCACATTTACAAGACTAAAATCTCAAACTCCACCAGCGAGAAAAAAGGGCCCCAGCTCGCCACTTTATATATATATATATATATATATATATATATATATATATATATATATTACATTCTTTTAACATAATTAAGTAATTTCAATAAGTTCTTATACTATTAAATTTTTTACATCAAACCTCTTAATTATATTTTATTTGTACTATACATTTTAATAACCACTGTTTTTTTTCAACTTAATTATAATAAAAATTTTAGGATGTTACATTTTCTCCCCTCCTTAGAGAATTTCGTCCCCGAAATTCGCCTCATACTCACGCACTTATTTTAACACATGACATATTCAAACGTAAAGGTTACCGTACCTTAGATAATAAAATCTGGGTATTGACGCACGATGTCCTCCTCCATCTCCCAAGTGGCTTCCTCAGGAGTCAATCCGTTCCATAACACTTTCACCAATGGAATCGCCTTGTTCCTTAGAGTCTTAGTGCTCTTGTCCAGGATTTGACTAGGCTTTGGCTTTAGATCAAATTATCCTTCAATTGTACAGACTCAGGAGCTATCACATGAGATTCATCAGGCACATATTTTATGAGTTACGACACATGGAAAACATCATGAAGGTTTGCCAACTGTGGCGGAAGAGCCCATTGATAAGCAACAGGTCCGACTCTTTTAAGGATTTGGAAAGGTCCCATGAAACGAGGATTTAGCTTGCGGACTTTCATCGACCTCCCTACCCCCGTCTTAGGAGTGACTCTCAAAAATACATGCTCACTTTCCTGGAATTCTAGAGGCTTTCTCCTTTTGTCGGCATAGCTCTTTTGTCTACTTTGCGCCGTGCGCATCCTCTCCCTAATTATTTTGATTCCCTCAGAGGTTTCCTGGACCAATTCGGGTCATATCAAGGTTTTCTCACCTACCTCACACCAACATAAAGGGGACCTACACTTCCTCCCATATAGGGCCTCATAGGGTGCCATGCCTATACTAGCATGATAACTATTGTTATATGCAAAATCAATGAGAGGTAGGAACCTATCCCAACTCCCTCCTTCATTCAAGACACACGCTCTAAGCATGTCCTCAAGGGTCTGAATGGCCTGCTCTGACTGGCCATCCGTTTGGGGATGATAGGTCGTGCTAAGACTCAACTTAGTCCCAAAGGCTTGCTGAAACGCTCTCCAAAATCTAGATGTAAACCTCGGGTCTCTATCTGACACTATAGATGTGGGTATCCCATGAAGCTTGACTATTTCCTTGATATAGAGGTATGCCAACTTTTCTAAGCTATAGGTTGCCTTAATTGGCAAGAAGTGGGCAGACTTGGTCAACCTATCCACTATCACCCAAATGGCGTCTAAGCCCAAACGTGTCTTAGGTAACCCCATCACAAAGTCCATAGAAATTCTCTCCCACTTCCATTCTGGAATCTCCAAGGACTGCAACAACCCCGAAGGCTTCTGATATTCTATCTTAACCTTTTGGCACACTAAACACCTAGTTACGAAGCTAGCCACATCCCTTTTCATTCCTGGCCACCAATACATCCTCTTAAGGTCTTGGTACATCTTAGTTATTCCAGGATGTATGATAAACTTCCCCTTATGAGCTTCCTCTAATATCTTCTCTCTAAGGCTCCCCTCCTTAGGAACAACGATCCTATTCTTAAACTTCACTAGCCCATCAACAGACAACTCATAACCCTCTTGTCCCAACCGAGACCACAACTCTTGGTATAGCAATTGTTCCCGCCTAACCTCATCTCTAAGGTCACTATTAATTTCCAACCTATTCAGCTTCAAACTTAAGACATTTTAGGACACATCCAACACCTCCAGGTTCATGTCCTTAAACTCTTCCATGAGGTTCAACTCTTGCACCATCAAGCTCAACACGTGTAGGGACTTCCTACTCAAGGCATCTGCCACCACATTGGCTTTCCCCGGATGGTACTTCAACTCGAAGTCATAGTCCTTAAGGAACTCCATCCACTTTCGTTGCCTCATGTTCAGTTCCTTATGGTTGAACAGATATTTTAGGCTTTTATGGTCACTAAAAACTTCAAACTTTGCCCCATAAAGGTAATGCCTCCAAATCTTAAGGGCAAAAACCACAGCTGCTAGCTCTAGGTCATGGGTAGGGTAATTCCCCTCATGTGGCCTAAGCTGCCTAAAGGCATATGCTACCACCTTGCCCTCCCGCACCAAGACACATCCCAAGCCATTCTTAGATGCGTCGCAGTTTACCACAAAACTCACTAAGGGATCCGGTATAGTTAAGACTGGTGATGACACCAATCTCCTCTTAAGCTCTTGGAACCCGTCCTCACACTCCTGGTCCCACACAAAATGTTTCCTCTTCCTAGTCAACTGAGTCAAAGGTAAGGCTAATCTAGATAACCCCTCTATGAACTTCCTATAGTAACTAGCTAAGCCTAAGAAACTTCTCACTTCGGTTACTGTCTTAGGTTGTTCCCATCCCAACACCACATCAACTTTAGAGGAATCAAACGCTATACCATCCGTTGAGATTGTGTGTCCTAAAAACTTTACCTCGTCTAGCCAAAACTCACACTTCTCCTGTTTGGCATAAAGACGCTCGTCCCTCAAGATCTGCAACACCAACTTTAAGTGTTCTCCATGTTCTTCTGGTGTCCTAGAGTATATTAAAATATCATCTATTAACACCACTACAAACCTGTCCAAAAAGGTCCTAAAGATCCGATTCATGTAGTCCATGAAAACGGCCGGGGCGTTGGTCACACCAAAGGGCATCACTACATACTCATAATGCCCATACCTTGTCCTAAAGGCCGTCTTATGGATATCATCGCTTCCAACTCTAATTTGATGGTATCCCGATCTTAGATCTATTTTGGAAAACACTGACGCTCCCCTTAATTGATCTAAGAGGTCATCTATCCTAGGTAAGGGATATTTGTTCTTGATGGTTACCTTATTCAGTTGCCTATAATCAACACACAACCTCATACTCCCATCTTTTTTCTTTACTAGAAGCACTGGTGCTCCCCAAGGTGACACACTAGGCCTAATAAACCCCTTTTGCAACATATCCTCTATCTATTTCTTGAGCTCGCTCAACTCTAAAGGTGTCATCCTATAGTGTGCTACTGATACAGGTCCACTCCCCGGTACTAGATCTATGGTAAACTCAATCTCTCTATCTGGAGGTAAATTAGAGACATCCTTAGGAACACATCTGGGAACTCAGACACAACAGGAAACGCCGCTATATCACTCTCAGCCTCTATCTTAGCATAAAAGAGAAGTGTATATTCCTGAGCTCCCTCAACTAAGCACTTACGACATGAGGCAGTAGAGATAAGATGTTATGTCCTAGGAGAGTTAACAGACATCGACTAGCACAATCAATAATAGCATTGTTACGAGACAACCAGTCCATGCCCAAAATAATATCTAGACCACGCATAGGTAAACATATCAAACTAACAATATAAGTCAGGTCTTGAAACAATAAGGGACATTACAGGCAGACAGAAGAAGTAATCAATCTATCTTTAGCAGGAGTAGAGACACACAAATCATATGACAGTTTAGTAACATGTAACTCTAAGAATTGAGCACATTTAAATGAAATGAATGAATGTGTTGCTCCCGAATCGAACAATAGAGTAACTTTTCTCCTGTACGAGTTGAAGAAATTCAGCCTCCTTCGAATCTAAGCTGCCTCGGAATGATGGCGGGTTGTCCTTCTTGAATTCGGAAAGTCCCACGTGCTAAGGGTCCTAGGTTGCCACCACTCCATTAGTGATTGGCCTCCATTCCCATTCAGTTGACGGAGAGTCTCCGCCCGCGCTTGCATAATTCTGGCTATACAATCCAAAGCTGGTGCAAGTGAAACGTTCGTCCCTCGCCTATTAATCGCCATAAATCTTCTCTCTACCAATGAAATACTGGGTTGATCGGGTCCAATATCCCAAAGAATAGCATGCAGCGTTCATAACTCTAACAAGCATCCTATTCGCTCAAGTTTTGTTTTATAAAAGTTGTAACGCCCTTCGTTACATTAGTAACCCAAAACAAATGGTATAAAACTCCTTTAATACAATTAATTAAAATATGTTAATCATAAAATTTTTATCAATTATATAAGTCTGGAAAATATCTCATATTAAATAAAATCATAATAATGTATCAAAGTAATAAATAATAAATCCATACGTCCAAATAAAACCCCAAGCCTCAAAACCGGGCGTCTACTCATAAACCCAACGATAAATGAATAAAAACGTCTAGCCACATACGGCTCTTTATTTAAGAAAACATTAACCAAGCTAAGAATAATAACTAAGAAAATTCGCTAGGTCTTCAATCCTCTCCAGTCCCAGTGATGTCGTCCTCATGCTCTGAAAACAACACTTTTAATGAGATATAATCCCAGTGAATAAAAATAATCGTTTGATAAAAAGGTTCGTAAATAGTGTTGTTTTCAGCCGGCGTGGTAACCGGAAAAACATTCATGGTATCTGCTAATTTTTAAAATAGTAGATATAGTGAACCTCCAAAATAATAAATATATATAAATAAAATTAATGTCAAGCATTTAAAGTACAAACTCATAAGCTCAGCAACGGTCACATCACATTCACCATGCAAACTCTACACAATGCAATACAACTCTATGAACATGACTTGGTGATTCCCAGAATCACTTGACTTGACTCTTTGGTTCCCATGATCGGTGTGAATCCCAGATCCACTAAGGTCTATGAGCTCATATCCATGCAATCGCGTCCCACTGCCTTCCCAGATGGAGGTATCTAATATTCCATCCCAGATGTGAATATTTTAATAATTTGATATCCCATCCCAGATGGTGATATCTCTCATCCTATTCCCGGAATAGAATGTACACTGTCATCCCTTCCCGGAAGGTGATGACCAACTCGTGCATAATGCAATATGTCATCCCACATGACTATCAAAAGGGTTCTCAAAACTCCATACATTAATAACAATGATATATTGACATGCTTAGACGATACTATAACATCATATAACATAAAAAAAATGTCACAACAATCACAATTCATACCAATCAAATATATTTCTTAACAATAATTAAAGGTGAAATTTGCTACATAATTTTAACATGATGAATTAAAGTCCAAATAAAATAAATCAAAACACCTATTAGGATGAAACCTTGCGTCAGGGACATGTGACTTTGATTCCAAAAAAATGGTTTGACTTAGGCAAGGTCGAGTTCACATACAGAGGACCAAATAGAAACCATAAAGGTGAATTCAATTTATGTGTGGTTGGGATTGGCAATGTTGCCATAAGAAATTAAATGCCAAGATGAGTAAAAGCCATACTATTTGGACGAAACTAAGATTATATGGCAGCGTAAACGAGATATAAGAAAATGTTGGATATTTAGAAGCATCAAATTATCTGTACCATGAAAGTGTGAGAAAAGTTATTTTTACTCACCTTTTGCAGACCTCCAATGTGCTCTAAAAATTACGTATGATAAGGATTTGTGCTTCCCTAAAAATTCCCCTCCCGTTTGGTGGCGTTCTTGGATCTGTGTTGTTACGGTTGTACTGGCAAGGAAGAATGGAACCGACGAAAATGCGAACTCCTGCGGCGCTCTACGTTCCTTTTCTTTCTTTTTTTACTTTATGTTCATATGTATATATATATAGCTTGCGCCTTAGGTTTTCTTCTTTTTTATTTTTTTTATTTTTTTTATTTTTTTATTTAGTCAAAAGTTGGTTGCTTGGGCTTAACGCCCAAGTATCTTTTTTTTTTCATATATATATATAATTATTAAATAATTGTAATTTATTCTCAGAATAACAATTCTACACTTAAAACTCATACTGACTTAATCTTTTATTAAAGTAATTATATTTGAATTTTGGGATGTTACATTTTCTCCTCTCCTTAATGAATTTCGTCCCCGAAATTCTCACGTCTCACCTAACTACACAACGTTAAAGGTAATGCAATGCTAAGTTATGTACCTGTGCCGAAGAGATCTGGATGATGTTGTCTAACATCTTCCTCAAGTTCCCAGGTAGCTTCCTCTGGAGTTAACCCTTCCCAAATCACTTTCACCAATGGGATCATCTTGTTCCTCGGAGTTTTTGTGCTCTTGTCAATGATCTGAATAGGCCTGGGCTTAAAGATCAAGTTATCCTTCAATTGTATTGACTTGGGAGCTATCACGTGTGAAACACCTGGTACGTACTTTCGGAGTTGAGACACATGGAAGACGTCATGGAGATTCGACAACTGTGGTGGAAGAGCCAATTGGTAAGCAACAAGCCCGACTCTTTTTAGGATTTCAAACGGACCCATGAAACGAGGGTTGAGCCTTCTGACTTTTGATTGGCCTCCCAACCCCAGCCTTAGGAGTGACTCTCAAGAATACATGTTCCTCTTCCTGAAATTCTAAAGGCTTCATTCTCTTGTCAGCATAACTCTTTTGCCTACTCTGTGTAGTGTGCATCCTTTCCCTAATGACTTTAATCCTCTCTGTGGTCTCCTGGACTAACTCTGGTCCTAGCAGGGTCTTCTCACCCACTTCACACCAACATAAGGGGGACCTACACTTCCTCCCATAAAGAGCTTCATAGGGTGCCATGCCGATGCTAGCGTGATAACTGTTGTTATAAGCAAATTCTATAAGTGGTAAAAATTTATCCCAACCCCCGCCTTCACCTAAAACATATGCTCTAAGCATGTCCTCAAGGGTCTGAATGATCCTCTCCGACTGACCATCCGTTTGGGGATGATAGGCTGTGCTAAAACTCAACTTAGAACCAAAATCCTGTTGGAAAACTCTCCAAAATCTAGAGGTAAACCATGGGTCTCTATCTGACACTATAGAGGTAGGTATGCCATGAAGCTTCACTATCTCCTTAATGTATAAGTCTGCTAGCTTATTCAAACTATAGGTTGCTTTAATTGGCAAGAAGTGAGCAGACTTGGTCAACCTATACACAATTACCCATATGGCATCTAAACCCAAATGAGTCCTAGGTAACCCCATCACAAAATCCATAGAAATCCTCTCCCATTTCCATTCTGGAATCTCCAAGGACTGCAACAACCCCGAAGGCTTCTGATGTTCTATCTTAACCTTTTGGCACACTAAACACCTAGCTACGAAGCTAGCCACATCCTTTTTCATTCATGGCCACCAATACATCATCTTAAGGTCTTGGTACATCTTAGTTATCCCAGGACGTATGGTAAACTTTCTCTTACGAGCTCCCTCTAATATCTTCTCTCTAAGGCTCCCCTCCTTAGGAACAACGATCCTATTCTTAAACTTCACTAGCTCATCAACAGACAACTCATAACCCTCTTGTCCCAACCAAGACGACAACTCTTGGTCTAAAAGTTATTCCCGCCTAACCTCATCTCTAAGGTCACTATCAATTTCCAACCCATTCAACTTCAAACTTAAGACATTTAAGGACGCATCCAACACTTCCAGATTCATGTCCCTAAACTCCTCCATGAGGTTCAGCTCTTGCACCATTAAGCTCGACATGTGTAGGGACTTCCTACTCAAAGCATCTGCCACCACATTGGCCTTTCTCAGATGGTACTTCAACTCGAAGTCATAGTCCTTAAGGAACTCCATCCACCTCCGTTGTCTCATGTTCAACTCCTTCTGGTCGAACAGATATTTATGACTTTTATGGTCACTAAAAACTTCAAACTTTGTCCCATAAAGGTAATGCCTCCAAATCTTAAGGGCAAAACCAAGCTACTAGCTCTAGGTCGTGGGTAGGGTAATTCCCTTCATGTGGCCTAAGCTGTCTAGAGGCATATGCTACCACCTTGCCATCTTACATTAAGACACATCCCAAGCCATCCTTAGATGCGTCGCAGTATACCACAAAACTCACTAAGGGACCCGGTATAGTTAAGACTAGTGATAAAACCAATCTCCTCTTAACCTCTCGGAACCCGTCCTCACACCCCTGGTCCCACATAAAAGGTTTCCCTTTCCTAGTCAACTGGGTCAAAGGCAAGGCTAATCTAGAGAACCCCTCTATGAACTTCCTATAGTAACCAACTAAGCCTAAGAAACTTCTTACTTCAGTTACTATCTTAGGTTGTTCCCATCCCAACACCGCATCAACTTTAGAGGAATCAACCGCTACACCATCCTTTGAGGTGGTGTGTCCTAAAAACTTTACCTCGTCTAGCCAAAACTCACACTTCTCCGGTTTGGCATAAAGACGCTCACCCCTCAAGATCCGCAACACCAACCTTAAGTGTTCTCCATGTTCTTCTGGTGTTCTAGAGTATATTAGAATATCATCTAGGAACATCACCACAAACCTGTCCAAAAAGGTCCTAAAGATCCGATTCATGTAGGCCATGAAAACGACTGGGGTGTTGGTCACGCCAAAGGACATCACTACATACTCACAGTGCCCATACCTTGTCCTGAAGGCTGTCTTAGGGATGTCCTCGCTTCTAACTCTAATTTGATGGTATCCCGATCTTGGACCTATTTTGGAAAACACTGACACCCCCCTTAACTGATCTAAGAGATCATATATCCTAGGCAAGGGATATTTGTTCTTGATGGTTACCTTATTCGGTTGCCTATAATCAACACACAACCTCATACTCCCATTCTTTTTTTCTTCACTAAAAGCACTGGTGCTCCCCAAGGTGACACACTAGGCCTAATGAACCCCTTTTGTAACATACCTCTATCTGTTTCTTGACCTCGCTCAACTCTAGAGGTGTTATCTTGTAAGGCGCTATAGATATTAGTCTACTCTTTGACACTAGATCTATGCTAAACTCAACCCCCTATTGAAACTCGCGCATCATAGAGATAGTCGCTACATCATTGTCTTCCCCTGTAGTAACAGTGAATGAGAGTATGTATACTTGAGCTCTCTAAACCAAACACTTATCACAAGAAACGACGAATAAAATACGGGTCGACACCGAAAATCAAAAGACATTGGGTGTGAAGAGATACGGATATTTTTGTCAGAATACATATGGCAATGAGTTTAGATACCAATAAGTCAATACCAAGAATAACATACAATACATAGCTAACAATAAGTTTGATGTCATAAGGAGTGTCTTGATGCACAAGGAAACAATTTAAACAACCAATGGAAGAACAAGAATATCCCTATAGGAGTAGAAACCTATGAACCAAAGGACAAATGAAAGATTGGCATCTCCAAATTTTCACACATAAAGGATGTATCAAGGGATGCGTTGCTCCTGAATCAGACAATATAATAAATTTTTTTTAATGAGTAGAAGAAATTCAGCCTCCTTCGGATCTAAGCTGCCTCAGAAAGATGACGGATTATTCTTCTTGAATTTGAAAAGCCCCACGTGTTAAGGGTCCTAGGTTGCCACCACTTCATTAGTGACTGGCCAGCATCCCCTTCAATTGATTGGCGTGTCTGACAGTCTGCCCTTGCATAGCTTTGGCCATACAATCCAAAGCTGCTGCAAGTGCAACATTCGTCCCTCGCCTATTAGTCGCCATAAATCTGCTCACTACCAATGAAATACTTGGTTGATCAGGTCCAATATCCCAAAGAATAGCATGCAGCATCTATAACTCTAACAAGTATCCTAAGCGCCCAAGTTTTATTTTAGAAAAAGCCCCATTACCACAGTCCGATTTAGAATTGAACTGCTCTTATACCATAAATGTAATGCCCTTCGTTACATTAGTAACCCAAAACAAATGGTATAATACTCCTTTAATACATTTAATTAAAATATGTTAATCATAAAAATTTTATCAATTATATAAATCTGGAAAATATCTCATATTAAATAAAATCGTAATAATGTATCAAAGTAATAAATAATAAATCCATACGTCCAAATAAAACCCCAAGCCTCAAAACCGGGCGTTTACTAATAAACCCAACGATAAATGAATCTGGCCACATACGGCTCCTTATTTAAGAAAACACTAACCAAGCTAGGAATAATAACTAAGAAAATTCGCTAGGTCTTCAATCCTCTCCAGTCCCAGTGATGTCGTCCTCGTGCTCTGAAAACAACACTTTTAATGAGATATAATCCTAGTGAATAAAAATAATCGTTTGATAAAAAGGTTCGCAAATAGTGTTGTTTTCAGCCGGCGCGGTAACCGGAAAAACATTCATGGTATCCGCTAATTTTTAAAATAGTAAATATAGTGAACCTCCAGAATAATAAATATATATAAATAAAATTAATGTCAAGCATTTAAAGTACAAACTCATAAGCTCAGCAACGGTCACATCTTATTATATTTAATAACATTCACCATGAAAACTCTACACAATGCAATACAACTCCATGAACATGACTCGGTGATTCCCAGAATCACTTGACTTGACTCTTTGGTTCCCAGAACCGGTGTGAATCCCAGATCCACTAAGGTCTATGAGCTCATATCCATGCAATGGCGTCCCACTGTCTTCCCATTCCAGATGGAGGTATCTAATATTCCATCCCAGATGTGAATATTTAAATAATTTGATATCCCATCCCAGATGGTGATATCTCTCATCCTATTCCCGGAATAAAATGTACACCGTCATCCCTTCCCGGAAGGTGATGACCAACTCGTGCATAATGCAATATGTCATCCCAGATGACTATCAAAAGGGTTCTCAAAACTCCATACATTAATAACAATGATATAATGACATGCTTAGACGATACTATAACATCATATAACATAAAAAAAATGTCACAACAATCACATTTCATACCAATCAAATATATTTCTTAACAATAATTAAAGGTGGAATTTGCTACACAATTTTAACATAATGAATTAAAGTCCAAATAAAATAAATCAGAACACCTATTAGGATGAAACCTTGCGTCAGGGACATGTGACTTTGATTCCAAAAAAAATGGTTTGACTTAGGCAAGGTGGAGTTCACATACAGAGGACCAAATAGAAACCATAAAGGTGGATTCAATTTATGCGTGGTTGGGATTGGAAATTTTGCCATAAGAAATTAAATGCCCAGATGAGTAAAAGCCATACTGTTTAGACGAAACTAAGATTATATGGCAGCGTAAACGAGATATAAGAAAATGTTGGATGTTTTATACTCAAAACCATGAATTAAGAGAGAAAATTTGTTTCTTTATAAAGTCAAGGAATCAAATCATCAGACAATATAAATACTTTTTTTTTGAGAATCTCAAATTAAGAATTAAGAACCCTAAAATATTTACTATTTCCAAAAGACTAAATCACATGTAGAAGCATCAAATTATCTGTATCATGAAAGTGTGAGAAAAGTTATTTTTACTCACCTTTTGCAGACCTCCAACGTGCTCTAAAAATTACGTATGATAAGGATTTGTGCTTCCCTAAAAATTCCCCTCCCGTTTGGTGGCGTTCTTGGATCTGTGTTGTTACGATTGTGCTGACAAGAAAGAACGGAACCGACGAAAATGCGAACTCCTGCAGCGCTCTACATTCCTTTTCTTTCTTTTTTTACTTTATGTTCATATGTATGTATGTATATATATATATATATATATATATATATATATATATATATATATAGCGTGCGCCTTAGGTTTTCTTCTTTTTTATTTTTTTATTTTATTTTTTAGCCAAAAGTTGGCTGTTGGGCTTAACGCCCAATTATCTTTTTTCCCATATATATATATATATATATATATATATATATATATATATATAAAATTATTAAATAATTGTAAGTTATTCTCATACTAACAATTCTACACTTAAAACTCATACCGACTTAATCTTTTATTAAAGCAATTATATTTGAATTTTGGGATGTTACAAAAGCCCTGATGCCACAGTCCGATTTAGAATCGTACTGCTTTGATTCCATAAATATAACGCCCTTCACCACATTAGTAACCCAAATTAATTTCAATAAAAATCCTTTGAGACATTTAATTAAAAAGAAAAAAACACGAGTCATAAAATTTTTCTCAAATAACTAAGTAGGAAAATACCTCATAATTAAATAAAATAGTAATAAAATATTCATGTAATGAATATAATGATAAATGAAAACCACAAGCCTCAATACCGGGCGTCTACTAACAAACCAACGATAAATAAATAAATGTGTCTAGCCACATACGACTCTTTATTTAAGAAAATACTAACCAAACTAGAAAGAAAAACTAATAGAATCCACTAAGTCTTCACGTCTCTTCAGTTTCAATGATGTCCTCCTCGTGCTCTGAAAACAATACTTAATAATGAGATATAAAATCCTAGTGATCAACAATACAATTTTATAAAAATATTTTCGAAAATAGCATTGTTCTCAGCCGGCGCGGTAACCGAAAAAACTGTCCACGGCACCCGCTAATTTTCCAAAATAATATATACAAAAGACAATACTTTTAATATTAATAATAATCTCATCTCAATATATCACATTCCATATACCAGATAAATTCTAGTTTAATCCAAGCAGTCCGAAGACCTCCTAATTAAATTGGTCACTTGCCGGCATGCCATATATTCACACATCACACGACAATGGCGTCCCATTGCCCACCCCTACTCACGAGGAGTGTTTCGATGTCTCCCTCCTATCGGGGACATTTTCATTTTGATACCTCCCATGTGCACATGGTGGTATTTCTCCTTTTTAGACACCCCAACATGTGGCGGTGTTACTTTCGATACCCCTTTTTAGGTAGTATTACTTATTTTCGACATCCCAATTATATGGGGATGTTACTTTCGATACCCCATTACAGTGGTATTACTTTTCGATACCCCTATCATAGGTGGTATTGTGGCAAACATCATACAACTCATCATAAGGCACAATTTCATGTCTCATACGTGTAACAATTCATTTACCAAAAATTAAATATTTGATCTTATCATGCATGTCAAATAAACTCACATGGCATAGCATACACCGATAAGCACGTCATTCAACTAATACAAATATCAATCATGTATTTCATGCCATCGGTAACAAGAATAATTACCCAATTTAATAAAAAAAATTATTTTAATTCAAGACCCCAAAAAAATAGTTTGTTAATAACATGCATCATTCAATTAAAATCTCAAAATCATAAGTAAATCGCTCAACACAACAAAACACGTGTATCATGGAAAGGGTTATTAAAATGTACTGTTACTCACCTCTCGAATACCTCCAATGTGCTCTAAAAATTATTTATGATAAGGATTTGAGCTTCCCTAAAAGTTCTTCTCCCGTCTGATGGCGTTCTTGGATTTATGTACTGTTGTGGCTGTACTGCGAAACGAAAAAACACCCTCTCCCTCGCTCACTGTGCGGCGCAGTGTCAAATAGCCCTTGTGAAAATGTTGCCTCCCGAAAACCCCTATTCCTGACGCGTTCCTTTTTTTTTTCTTCTCATTAGATGTCTTATATATATATATATATATATATATATATATATATATATATATATATATATATTACATTCTTTTAATATAATTAAATAATTTCAATAAGTCCTTATACTATTAAATTTTTTACACTAAACCTCTTAATTATATTTTATTTGTACTATACATTTTAATAACCACTATTTTTTTTTTCAACTTAATTATAATAAAATATTTAGGATATTATACCGCCAATATCCAGCCTATTATACCGACTCCCAGATGAAGAATTCATTATCAATGAACCACTCCTTTCACATTCATTTGGATTATTATTCTCTGAAAAAGGTATATAATATTTAAATAGCGTCTTGCCATATATCATTGAAAAGATTTCAATAGAATTCACAAAAAACTCATACCTTTAATAACACCATCAAAAGGAATTGGTTCAAAATTTCCAATCTCAACATTTCCTTCAATAGAGTGAAGTGTACGTGTAGAACTTGTGACTTGTGAATTCAGAGGTTCATTGTTTTCACAAAACGCCAACAATTCATTGTGCTTGCGTTTTGAGGAGGTGAATCGAGCCATATAAACTTATTTACCAACCCGAATAGATCACCAATCTGCAACATACATTACCATAATTGATTAAAATATATAAAGTGATTAATAAAGTAAAGGGCTAAAAAAAATCACGTTGGAATAAAACTCTTTGAATTAAATTCCCCTTTTAATTTTTTTGTTTGATTTTGTTGCCTAGATAGGCTAAATTCTAAAAAATCATTTCAAATTTTGTAAAAGAAAATAAAGAAGGCCAAAGGGTGATTCACATAATATTTTATGTTTTGGATGACAGGATTACGTGCTCATAACACAAAAATTCAATGATACGATGTATTTAGATTATGGCAAAGAAAGGATGATGGAGTAAAAAAAAGGTACACATAAAATCCAAAGAGTTTTAAAAAGGAAAAATGACTTGCTTCTATTTTAAACTAAGAAGAAAAGAAAACACTAACCTCCTTAACCAAAGTTCATCTAATAAGATCTTATATGTAAATGTAATATGAAGATTCACATACAACTAAATAAAATTGAATTTAATAAATTTATCAATTGTTTTAGTTTTAGATATATTTTATGATGATACAACCAATAATATAGATAATAATAAGTTAATTCCATTTATTTTATCCATTCTCCAAATTGGAAAAAAAACAAATAAGGTAAACACATAATATACTTTCGAAAGGATCTGTCACAAAAAAAAACTTTTGAAATTAAATCAATCTTTTAATAGAAATATTTTCTTAATTGATTTAATTCTAAGTAAATTGATCGTATTTTGAATCTATCGACCATTTGAAATTAAATCAATTATTTTTATTATTTCTCAAATCTGATATTTCTATTCTTTTTGAAATTTGAAATTTGAATCAAAATTATATCTTTCATTCGATACATTGAAGAAAAATATTTTAATTAGTGATAAAAATATACTAAATAAAAATTAAATATTTTCCTTTATCAAAATCATCAGATATCATATCAACCACTATATTTCTTGAAATATTATCTAATTTGATTTCAAAAAAGATACAAAACATAAATTTCATTCATAAGAATTTAATTTTTTGACTTCGAAAAAAATCTTTAGCACAAAGTAATATAAGATTTTATATATAAACGTAACATGAAGATTCAAGTACAACAAAATAAGATTGAATTTAATAAATTTATCAATTGTTTTAGTTTTAGATATATTTTATGATGAGACAACCAATAATATAGATAATAATAAGTTAATTCCATTTATTTTATCAATTCTCCAAATTGGAAAAAAAAACAAATAAGGAAAACACATAATATACTTTCGAAAGGATATGCCACAAAAAAAACTTTTGAAAGTAAATCAATCTTTTAATAGAAATATTTTCTTAATTGATTTAATTCTAAGTAAATTGATTGCATTTTGAATCTATCAACCATTTGAAATTAAATCAATTATGTTTATTATTTCTCAAATCTGATATTTTTATTCTTTTTGAAATTTGAAATTTGAATCAAAATTATATCTTTCATTTAATACATTGAAGAAAAATATTCTAATTAGTGAAAAAAATATACTAAATAAAAATTAAATATTTTCCTTTATCAAAATCATCAGATATCATACCAACCACTATATTTCTTGAAATATTATCTAATTTGATTTCAAAAAAGATACAAAACATAAATTTCATTTATAAGAATTTAATTTTTTAACTTCAAAAAAAATCTTTAGCACAAAGTAATATAAGATCTTATATATAAACATAACATGAAGATTCAAGTACAACAAAATAAAATTGAATTTAATAAATTTATCAATTGTTTTAGTTTTAGATATATTTTATGATGAGACAACCAATAATATAGATAATAATAAGTTAATTCTATTTATTTTATCAATTCTCCAAATTGAAAAAAATAAATAAATAAGATAAACACATAAGATACTTTTGAAAGGATCTGTCACAAATTTCATTAATACTCAATTAACACCTATTTCATTAATACTCATTATAGAGCCTACCTTTAATTTTTTTTCCTCTTTTTTGTCTCAGGATCACACGTTACTTACACTCACATATTATATATTGGAAAATGCAGAGGGAGGCAAGCACTATATGCATGTTTATCAAAGTATCATCAAGTGTAGTTGATTTCGATCATTAGTAAAGCCTATTTATTACAGTAAAACAAAAACTTATGTATGAAATTTGGAAAAGCAGAAAAAATAACACAACCAAATATATGGTTATTGATGTCATTGAACAATTGAGACCAATCCGAAAGTTAAAATAAAAAACTACAACCATAATGCAAAATATATTAAAAAAATATCTTCTGAAAATTCTGAAATTTGACTTAAAAGTTAATGGCGAAAAGCATCATGATCATCCCATCTAATTAAGTAATTAAGTAATAAAACTTTAAATTAAAAAGACCACAAATTCTCAAATAAAACTCCAACACTCATTCACTTGGTTCATTCTTGACAACAACAATCCTTGGTATTTTGTGCTAAATGTCTGTGTTTCACCATCTTCAATAACCTATGGTCAATTAAAATGTCCTTTGAGTTCATATCACAGAATATCAAAAACTTTCCACATGCAATTGTATATCTTATTTATATTTATATTATAAGATGTGACATTGCAATTGTCATCTACTTGTGGGGAGGGGGAATTCTTGGTACCAGCATCATCATCTTTATCATAGTTCTAGAACAGGCATAATGTAGTCATTAAGGAGGACATCATAAAATCTAAACAAAAGAAAACAATTCATATAGGCAAATGAATAACCTTGATCGAATGAAGTTTCTTAAACTGTTCAATTAACTCCTCATCATCAGACATCTTTTTTACCGTGTAACTTTACCATTTGATTTCAATATTTGACTTACTAATTTCTACCTTAAAAAACAAAAGTTTGTCAAATAATGAGTCAAATTCAGCAGGGTAAACATCAGTTTCTTTTCCCTACACCAAAAACAACCATGTTAATATTCTATTGCACTCAAGTTGATACTCAAAAACTAAAACTAAACGAAGATTCCAATATTTGTTGTTGTTACAATTTTTTGGACCTTAGTCATTGAAGTAATCAAAGAAGCCGTAGTCTTTCCTATATAGTCAAATACGACATTATGAAACAATACAAAAGTAGTTGATCCGATATCATCAATCAGTGATGCATGTAGCTTGAACCTACAAAACAAAAGGGAATTAAAAAGTTGATCCATGTATTTGGATTAAAAATTTAAAAAATTAAAATTTAATACCTGGGAACCGGGACAACACTTGTTACATTTGATGCATTTGTATTTGGATCCTTCTTGCTTAACCTTTTTATTGCTCTTGTTACACGCCTTATATGACCACTCGTGTTCGGTATCAATCTCAATAATTTTGACCGAACAAAAGAGAAATAACTCTAAACATGTTGAAAATTTGTTTATTAAAATGTCAAAGCATTAATATTCCATAGTGGTTCAAAAAACATTAATCTTAATATTCCAAATATAACGAAACAAACCTCTGTAGCCTCAATAAGGTTTGCAATTGTCATTCATCATGATCGCAGTAAGTCATCACCTACAGTAGGTACAGAGGTATGACTTACAACTTGACTGAGAGAAACATTTCCATTTTTCAATTTGTGAAAATTACAAATAAATATAAAGAACATATGAGTTTAATCACGTAGAAACCAACAAATTAAAATTAAACAGCATGATACATACTTCTGCTTATATTCAGATACTTATGTGATATTTGGATTGATAAGCATTTTCGTACCATTAAAAGCATTTGCTATACCCAATGTCCCTAACAAAGAAAGATGTCATCCACGATTAAGAAAATCAAATATAACACAAATGCATCTATAAGAATGAGAAACACATATTATATAAAAGATAATGTACCATTAAAAATATTTTCTCTACACATTTGCAGAATCACTATAACAGGATGAATGTCCTCTTCTTTGTTGCAAAAGGTGTGCATCTCCTCAGCATATTCTCCCTATAAAGTACATGTAACTTTATTGTTTCTATCATAATTACATTTGAACACAATACACTCGTCAAAATAAAGAAATGAAAGATCATATTTTATTTTTTATTCTAAAATGAAAATATATTATTTTTTAATATATTAAATAAAAGAATGAAATTTTCATAACTTAACGGCAACAAATATCATACCAACCATATTTTTTAAAATCTTGTATTATATGATTTCAAAAAAGACAATATACAAAAATTTCATTGATAAGAATATGATTTTTAAGCTTTAAAAAATATTTAGTATTGATCCATATAAAAACTTATACGTAAAAACCAAGATTCTTTTAAAATATAATAAGTCATACCTTAGACATTTATAAAAATCAGAATATAATGAGAACACAAAAATATATAAAATAATAAGTGTATCACATTTTATAAATTCTATAACTTACTCCAAATCTTCAAGTACTATTTCTATTAACTTACTTTTTTCCCATTTTTTCTCCATATGCTTAAGGGCATCATTCTCCACAACATGTCCGATTACATCTAACAATTAAGGGCAAACAAAGACAATATGTCAACAATTTTAAATATTTTTAAACACATTCAATCACATCAAAATTCTAAGTAAACAAATGCTAACCAAACAAAAAGCCGTGGCAGGTATCAGAAAGGATTTCAGGAAAGGACACAAAATCGAAATGAAGAGTTGGTATTGTGTCATCTACTATTTTTTTGCACTCGGTACTACGAATAAACATCAGCTTAAACTTATGCCTTGATGTCTTGAACTTCAAATCATTTTGAGCGACCATAAAATTTTCAACAAAATAGACAACACCTTCTTCCATATATGACTCAAATTTGGTATGATTCTACCTTTGACTGTAGCATGTATCTTGTTAGACTTGCATTTTAAAAAAGAAAAGAGCATGTCAGTGAGGCATTCATCGACAAAAGGAAATAAATGCATTAAATACATTTATACATTAATGCACACACAAAAAAAAAATACTTACTTTTTCATCAAGGAAAATCATATCAATACTACCGGTTTGCAAAGGATTCTTGAAATCGGCTAGTTTTCACATACAAATCACATGAACCTTAATCTTCCATTCGGTCCTTCCAGCAACAATGTCATTAACTAAGGCAATTGTTGATGCCATTCTACAAAGTCTGAAGCACTATGTTAAAGAGGAAATATCATTATTCAAAATCAATCCTCATATTTTAGCTCATCAAAACCAAATAATAATCTAAAATACCAAAAGTTTAAAATAAAAAAGAGACAAAATAATAGAGGGAAAAAAAAACAAACATTCAGCTGTAGTACAGAACACCAATGGTCTAATGGTGGATAATCTTCACGTAAGGTATTGTGTGCAGTGCATAAGAGACTAAAACACTTACATAATGAGAATTAAAAATGGCAATAAAAATAACAATATAATTTCAATCAAGCATGATTTGATTTTGTGGATATTTTTGAATGTAAATCAATTTAACCGTGGAGAAATATGCAAAGCAATGAAATTATTATTATTATTATTATTATTATTATTATTCATATAAAAGAGCAACATTATTTGAATACCAATCAGATTTTCGGATATCATATGAATAAATTAATCTGATTTCAAAAGATAATAGAAGATTTGATTAATGATTTCAAATATGAATCATTTTTCAATTTAACCATGGAGAAATATGAAAAGCAATGAAATTATTATTCATATAAAAGACCAACATTATTTGAATACCAAACGGATTTTCAGATATCATATAAATAAATTAATCTTATTTCAAAAGATAATAGAAGATTTTATTAATGATTACAAATATGAATCAATTTTAATTAATTGCCTCAATTCAAATTTTCGAAATAATTTCCTTCCTTGGAGAAATATTAAATGACACAATTTATTCAGGGTAAAGAAAATTTTATGAAATTACCCATCTACCATTTTTCTTTGAGGAAAAATATTTCAGCCACTATCTTACTTTTAAATATATTAAGATAAGATTATAATACTAGGGACAAATATGTCTTTACAAATAAATTTCATTTTTTTCTCTTTACTTTTCTATCCAACCAAACGAATGGAGAGAAAATTCGACTTTTCTTTCTCTTCTATTTCTCTCCTGCTTCTTTCAATCCAAACAACCTAGAAATCTACTCATTTCCTAGGCTTTTTGACCAAACTGGGTTCCTTTTAGAAACTATTTACCAGTTTAGGGTTATTCTGAAACTATTTACCAATGGGGGATCGTTTTGAATATTTTATTATTTTTCGGTCTGACGAGTCAAAGGCACAACTGCAGATGGCGCCTTTGAAGGCGCCACTGCAGTTGGCGCCTACAGTTTTATTTTAAAAAAAAATCAAAAGGGGAGGCGCCAAAGGCAGTGGCGTCCTCCCCCTGCTAGCTACGATGGATAAGATCGTAGCGCTCATCAGAGCAAACACCTTTTTTTTTTTTTTAAATTTTGATTTTTTTAAAAAAATAAAAAATTATTTCTAAAAAAACCCATTCACTAGATAATGAACTGAATTCACCAGATATTTGTACTCGATTCACCAGATATTTACACATACTTAACCAAAAAAATTTATTTCTCAAAAAAACCCATTCACCAGATAATGAACTGAATTCACTGGATATTTGTACCCGATTCACCAGATATTTACACATACTTGACCAAAAAAATTTATTTGACTTTTTTAAAAAAATAAAAATTTTATTTCTAAAAAAACCCATCCACCAGATAATGAACTGAATTCACCATATATTTACACATACTTAACCAAAAAAATTTATTTGACTTTTTTAAAAAAATAAAATTTTTATTTCTAAAAAAACCCATTCACCAGATAATGAACTGAATTCACCAGATATTTGCACATACCTGACCTGATTATGGAGACACCGCGGTTTCTCTTGTATTATATATAATATAATGAGAGTGACCTCTTGAAATTATAATTTGTACCTGGTTTCTCTTGTATTTAATTATTTCTCAAAAAAACCCATTCACCAGATATCTAAACTGGTAAATAGTTTCTAAAAGGAACTCAGTTTGGTCAAAAAGCCGAAAAAGAAAGATAGCAGAACGAACGTGTAGAAAAAGAAAAATAAAAATAAAAGGGGAGGTGAACCTGGCGTGTGCATGCACTTGTTTTTCTTGTTGGCAAACTAATGAGTTGACCATGTCTAATCCTCTGATCCTAATAAATGAATCCCTTCCTGATCAAGCAACCAACAAACTAAATAAATAAAATAATAGAAAATAATAAAATAACCAATAAAACAGACAAAATAGTAAAATAATTGAAATAAAAAAATCCCAAATATTTGTGAGGCATCCACCTCAGCACTATAGGAGGCATAAAAAAATAATAGCAATAACAATTTATACAAAAAAGCATTCGCTGCCTTCTTCCCATAGAGAGAGGAAGCTTTTTACTGAACTGAACAAAATACAAAGAAAAATGTTCGCGGAAGAGAATGGTCTGAAGGGAGACCCAAGGCTCCCAGCCATCTCCCAAGCAAGGAATTGATCTCGGTTTTTTGATCAAACTGGGTTCCTTTTTGATAAAGTGTCTATATAAAAAAACAAGAAGTAATAAAAAAAATCCCGTAATAATGAGTAGTAAATAATATCGCAGTAGGCATAAAAAAATAATAGCAATAACAATTTACACTAATAAATATTCATCAATTATTACAGTAGTAAAAAAAGATTATTTGGTGAGAGCATTGCAGAAAATCTCCGGAGTGAAATTAAGAAGATGGGTTTACCTGAGATGAATATTCCTTGATCCTGTCGCTGATGGTTCCGTCTAAAGCTCTCTCAGCAAGCTCATAATATACAGATTCCCTTTCTCATTATATTATATATAATACAAGAGAAACCGTGGTGTCTCTATAATCAGGTCAAGTTTGTGCAAATATCTGGTGAATTCAGTTCATTATCTGGTGAATGGCTTTTTTTAGAAATAAAATTTTTATTTTTTTAAAAAAGTCAAATAATTTTTTTGGTTAAGTATGTGTAAATATCTGGTGAATCGGGTACAAATATCTGGTGAATTCAGTTCATTATCTGGTGGATGGGTTTTTTTAGAAATAAAATTTTTATTTTTTTAAAAAAGTCAAATAAATTTTTTTGGTCAAGTATGTGTAAATATCTGGTGAATCGGATACAAATATCCGGTGAATTCAGTTCATTATATGGTGAATGGGTTTTTTTGAGAAATAAATTTTTTTGGTTAAGTATGTGTAAATATCTGGTGAATCGGGTACAAATATCTAGTGAATTCAGTTCATTATCTGGTGAATGAGTTTTTTTAGAAATAATTTTTTTATTTTTTAAAAAAATATTTTATTTTTTTTAAAAAAAGGTGATGCTACAGTAGCGCTACAGTGCACTACTGTAGCTAACAGGGGGAGGACGCCACTGCCTTTGGCGCCTCCCCTTTTGATTTTTTTTTTTTAATAAAACTGTAGGCGCCAACTGCAGTGGCGCCTTCAAAGGCGCCATCTGCAGTGGCGCCTTTGACTCGTCAGACCGAAAAATAATAAAATATTCAAAACGACCTCCCATTGATAAATAGTTTCAGAACAACCCTAAACTGATAAATAGTTTCTAAAAGGAACCCAATTTGATCAAAAAGCCCATTTTCTACTCATCCTCTCTTCTCTCATACTTCTTTCTACACCACTTCTTTCTTTATCCAAACAAAGCGTAAGTTTCCCCCCTACCTTCTGAGTCTTTGGGAGGTTGTCTCCCTGTCTTATCAAGGCACACACCACTAAAGTCAATCCCCAGGTAGAGATTTGTTGTCCTCATTTCATGTGTCAAATTGTATCTCATTCAATTAAAATGTGATAGGTATATATTATTTTCTTTTATTTTTTTTAAAAAATAAAGTTACATTATAACTTTTTTTTTACTCGTGGTATAAGAAATGTAACATAAATTTAAGATAAAGGATTTCTATCCTCCCACCTAACAAGGTTTCTCTCTCGCACTTCAGGACCGACTGTTTTATATTAACCAATTAATCAATGTTATAGCGTATTTAGCGTAGATGGATAGATTGGTCATTTGGTCGTATTTCTCCGGATTTGGATTTGTCCTTTCTTTAGTTACATGTATGTCTGCATAGCTTCATCGTACTTCATACATAAATATCTCACATGAGGTTGTCCTATAGTATTATTATTAAACTTTAAAACTCGGTGATTTTTCATTTTGAAAGATGAATAATTGATATTTTCTGGAACGTGATGAATATTTATTTATTTTTTAAAAAATTAGGTGAGGAAACACTCTCCTTTTTAAGATTAAGCCAAGTCAATTACCTTAACTAGGATTTAACGTAGGATTACAAATTATTTGCTAATGGAAGACTTTTAATTGGAACCCAATTTATACAGTTGTTATGAATAAAAGGTCAACAAGTTGGAGAATCAAAATAAAAAATCAACAAGTTGAGTAATATCTTATTATATGGTATTTTTTTAATCAATGTTAAAATAAAATCTTAAAACAGAGGCATTTTTCTTCATTTATTATTTCGTTTGTTTGAATTTATTACTTGTTAGGATGTACTTTGATTGAATGAATTAAAAAATGGATATTAATTTACTTTTAAAATAAATTGTGTTTGAAATATAAAAATAAAACCTGTTTAGTTTTAATTGAGCTCTTTAAATAAAGTATTATTATTTATTATTTCTCTCAATAAATTTTTCTTTAACTCTATTCGAATTCGTCTACTGCTGTTACAGCATGGAGGTTTTTCTTTGGTCTAAACTGTAAGTAGAGATTGATAATCTCAAAGCATAGATCAAAGAGTACACTTTTTTTATTATTTAATTTGTGATGTGCCACTATTGAGGTTGAGAGAGTGGGGCCCTATAGATCCACATGTTTCCATTTAACCAACACCAACAGAGACGCCATTTCAAGTTACCTTTCGTCTCCAAGCTGCTTTCATTTAATTTGATCACTAGCTTAGAAATATCATTTCAAGTTTCTTTCAATATATTATCAGTTTCTTCAATGTGAAATTCCATAGAAAGCCCGGTGATCAAGAAAACTGTTATTTGAAATCTGCTTATTTTCCGCATTTTATCTTTGAGTTATTGGGAGAGACAAAAAGCATAGGAATCAAAGTCATGCATACTTGCCTTTACTTGTTAGAGCTATGCATTACTTTCTCCTAAAACTTGTTGAATGCTTTTCTTCGCAAAGGACACGACAACACGGTAAGAAGATCAAATAAAAAGAAATGTTAGGGATGTGGGGTATTACTATTTCTAGCTCCCATAAACCCCGTTTTTGAGGTGCTATCAGAAGCTTCTTTATATATAAAAAAGAAAAGAAAAGAGAGAGAATAGATTATGTTAAATATTTAAAAATATCTTATTATATATTATTGCATCCAAGAATGTTTGAAAATACTTTATAAAATTTCTTTATAATTATTTCCTAATTATCATTTTTTGATTTTTTTTATTTACTTAAAATATTATTCTAGTATAAATAGGATTAGAGTTTATATTTTATACCACATTACTATCACATCATGTCATATCAATATGATTAATATTATTTTGAGTTTAAAATTATTTCTCCTCATCTTGTTTTCTAATCACAAACCTAATTTTTTGAAGAAAAATTATATTTGAACATGGTGTCCCTTTGATTTTATTTTATTTTTTGTATTTTTGAGATGCCTATATATTGAGAAGATGAAATAAGATGTTTAAATATCATAATTCTTTTTTAAACATGGTTTTCTTTTAGCCTAATTCAAGTTCTAAGCCCAAAATCCATATCAATGTCTCACAGATTATGATTACAGAGCTTCATACGTCAGTATCATTGGGTCAATTACTCAATAACCTTTGAGTATTTGCGTAGGGCCTTGGTCCGAGAGAGAACTTGTATATTTGTCTACAATGCCTTCTTATAGGTGAAATATTTGACTTTATGTAATGCAAGGTTTGCGGCTCCAAAGCCCGGAGAGAGTCTCCAGCAACATGAAGCCCAATAAAATAGTTTTCCAATTAGAAATTATGGATCGTTCAACGGCCGTGACAATTTGCATGATTAGATGGAGAATTATTTTGGTTACATTAGATGGAGAATTTGGAAAGTAAGAGAGTGAGGGATTAATTTTTCAGATTGAAAAAATGATATAATGATAAGCAAATGATAAGAAGAAAAATATACGATCGCAATTTTTTTATTTTAATAAAATTTTAAAAATAAAAGAAACATTTACTTAAAATAAAAAAAATTACAAACTTTTTCTCTGGCAACATTTCTATCCAAACATAAGTGGGTGACCGAATTTGATGGCAAAAAGATGGGACAGGAATACAATAAACTAATAGCATTTCAGGTGGACTAGTGTTATGATATACAGTTATTATACAGTTAGTTGGGTAGTTAGTTTCAAGTTTCAGTTAGTTGGTTTAGTTGTAAGTTTTCAGTTAGTTGGGCAGTTAGTTATTTTGGCTCATAGCTGATGTATAAAGACAGCCTTTCATTGTAATATTCAGTAGTTGAATCAATGGAATTAACAGATCATTTTCTACTAACATGGTATCAGGAGACTTCTTGAAATCAAGAACGCTTCTCACATTTTCTGTTTCTCTCTTTCACCTTCTTGCATCTTTCAACCTCAGTTTGCCAAATAGCCATGGCAAACCAGAGCTCCAATGATTTTCTCACCAATCCTTTGAATCCATACTATGTTCATGCGAATGAAAATCTCTCTCAGCCCCTTGTTTTACCACTACTGACAACTGGAAATTATCATACCTGGGCTAGAGCTATGAAAATTGCCTTGATGTCGAAAAACAAGCTATGCTTTGTTGACGGCTCAATGGTTCCTCCGCCTGCAACAGATCCTTTACTTGCAGCTTGGCAACGATACAACAACACTGTTTTGGCCTGGATTCATCGATCAGTTTCTGAATCCATACTCAAATCAATTCTCTCATTCACCAAAGCGTGCGATGCATGGAAGAATCTAAGGACAGATTTGCACAAGGAGATATCTTCCGCATAGCTGATCTACAAGAGGAAATCTTCAAGTCACAAAGAAGGTATTCCCGAATGTAAGTGATTTCTTTACTCAGTTAAAGATCGTTTGGGATGAATTTGAGGATCTTAGACCAGTACCTACTTGTAAATGTTCCATTCCGTGTTGTTGTGGTGCACTTAAAGAAGCACAAAACCATAGAGAGCAAGATTTAGTAATCAGGTTCTTGAGAGGACTGAATGAACAATATACCAATGTAAGATCTCAGATCATGATGATGGATCCTTTGCCACTGTTACTAAGGCATTTTCCCTTGTAATTCAAAGCAAGAAAGATAGTTTAATTCAGGAGTTAATATGGAATTAGTGCAGAATTCTCTTCGCTTTTGTTGTTAACAATGGTTTTGATCCAAAAGGAAACAGCCAAGATCAGAGAAACCAAGGAAATTTTCCAAACCAAAGTAACTTCAATAACAGAAGAGGTTCTTTCCCAAGAGGTTGTGGCAGTGGCAATCTTGGTGGAAGAACACAAGGTGGCTCACAGCGTGTATGCACCAATTGTGGAAGAACAAATCACACAATTGACAATTGTTATCATATACATGGATTTCCTCCAGGATATAAACCTAGAAATCAGGCCAATGCAAGGTGTGTATTGATGATTTTGATGAAAGCGATGTTAGTGCGGGGAACAAGTTCAACTCAGAATCCAAATGTGACTCTCACTCCAGAGGAGTACCAAGGCATCATGTCTCTTCTTCAGCAATCTAAATCGAATCCTACAACCCCTGTCCATGCCATCAACTCTGCTCACTCTACTATTGTCCCCACAATCACAAATTCCAGCCAGGTTTCAGGTAACTCCTGTGATCAGTGGCTCCTAGACACAGGTGCTACTGATCACATCACTTACAAACTCGACCTTTTCATGTCCATCACCCAAATAAAACCTATCCCTATTAATCTACCTAATGGCTCTCAAGTTTTAGCATCAAGTGCTGGTACTGTCCAAATCACTAAAACTCTCATATTAACAAATGTACTATATGTTCCTAATTTTACAGTAAGCCTCATTTCTGTCACAAAGTTAACTAATTCACTTCATTGCTTTCTTGAAATTCACCCCCATACTTGTCTCATCAAACAGATATCAGATTCCAAGACGATTGGTTCAGCTAAGCCAATTGGAGGATTGCTAGTGGTAGTTCAAGATACCTTGGAGATAAAGCAAAGAAGATTGGCAAATGATCCTAGCTGCAATGTTCTTAACACGAATAAAGAGGATGCTGCACTGTGGCATCATAGATTAGGACATTTATCCAAGTCCAGTATGCAAACAATGTCTTCCTTATTCCCTTTCATTCCAAATAATTTTGTTTCCCCTCGTGACACTTGTCAATTTGCAAGACAAAAACACTTGCCATACTGTAACAGCTATACACATTCTGTAAAGATTTTTGATTTGGTGCATATTGACATCTGGGGCCCTTATTCTGTCCCTTCTATTCATGGCCACAAGTATTTTTTAACTATAGTAGATGACTTTTCAAGGTTCACTTGGGTGGTTTTGATGAAACAGAAATCAGAAACCAGAAAACACATTCAACACTTTGTTTCTCACATTGAAAACCAATTTCATGTAACCATTAAAACCATCCGAAGTGACAATGGTCAAGAGTTTATGATGCATGACTTTTACCTAACTAAGGGGATCATTCATCAAACAACATGTGCTGAATCCCCTCAACAAAATGGCATTGTTTAGAGGAAACATCAGCATATCTTGAATGTAGCAAGGGCCTTGTTTTTCCAAGCACACCTACCTCACAACCTTTGGACATATGCAATTACACATTCCACACACATCATCAACAGACTTTCTTCACCCTTGCTACAAAACAAATCCCCCTATGCAATACTTCACAATCACCCACCTTTACTCATACATCTTAGAGTATTTGGTTCCTTGGCATATGCAAGCACTCTTCAACACAACAGAACCAAGTTTTCCCCCCGAGCCACCAAAGCTGTTTTCCTTGGTTATAAAGAAGGAACAAAGGGTTACATTTTACACAATATGCTTACTCATCAAATATTTGTTTCTAGAAATGTGATCTTCTTTGAAAATCATTTTCCCTTCCACAATAACTCTCCAAGCTCCAATAATGACACTACATCCAATATTCCCCTACCTTGTTCTCCCAATGATCACCTCACTGAAAATCTCCCCCTTCCTCTAAATACTTCCCCACACCATTTTACCAATCCCACTGATTCACCCTCTTCCCCACCACATCACCCTCACTCATCACCATCTCAGCAACCTTCCCCACCATCACTTCAGCCACCTTCCTCATCACCATCTCAGCAAATTCCCTCATCACAGCAGTTACCTCCTTCATCTGTGCAGAGACATTCTTCTAGGATCAGACAGAGGCCTTCGTATCTCCAAGATTACCACTGCAATCTTGCAATTGACTCAGGCGCCAATTGTCTATCAGGTACAAGCACTAGCTCTTCCTCTTCTCCCTCCCCCCTCTACCCCATCTCATCTGTCCTTTCATATGCTCATTGTTCACCCATATACAAATCATTTTGCTTGAATGTCTCGGCCATCCCTGAGCCAACCTCATACTCCCAAGCATCCAAATCAGATTGCTGGCAGAAAGCTATGTCTGCTGAGATTACTGCTTTGGAACAGAATCACACTTGGACCTTGGTTGATTTACCTCCTGGCAAGCATCCTATAGGCTGCAAATGGGTCTACAAAGTCAAATACCATGCAAATGGCACTATTGAGAGATACAAAGCTCGTCTAGTAGCCAAAGGCTACACTCAATTAGAGGGAGTTGACTTCTTTGATACTTTTTCCCCTGTAGCTAAACTCACTACTGTCAAAATCCTTTTGGCTGTTGCTGCAGCAAGAAACTGGTACTTAGAACAGCTTGATGTCAACAATGCCTTCTTGCACGGTGACTTACATGAAGAGGTTTATATGAAGCTTCCTCCTGGCATGCATTCCTCTAATCCCAATCAAGTGTGCAAGTTGCAAAAATCCCTCTATGGGCTTAAGCAAGCCAGCAGACAGTGGTACTCTAAGCTCTCCAGTGCTCTTCTTTCACTGCATTATGTGCAATCACCACGTGACTACTCATTATTCACCAAACAGCAAGGCTCCTCCTTTACTGCAATTTTGGTGTATGTAGATGATTTGGTTCTTGCAGGGACTGATCTTTCTGAGATACATTCTGTCAAACAATACTTGGATGATCAATTCAAAATAAAGGACTTGGGACAACTTCGTTTCTTCCTTGGGTTTGAAGTCTCTAGATCTAGCTCTGGCCTAGTCATCAACCAGAGGAAATATGCCTTAGAACTGCTGTCAGATGCTGGATTTCTAGCTTCCAAACCTGCTAATACCCCCATGGATCCATCTCCAAAGCTTTCTCAAGATGCCACCACCCCATATTCTGATGAATCGTCCTATAGACAGCTCATTGGGAGGCTACTTTATCTCACTAATACCCGGCCAGACATATGCTTTGCAGTCCAGCAACTTAGTCAATACGTGGCCAAGCCTCTCCAACAACACTATCAGGCAGCAACTCGCATAGTCAGATACCTCAAGTCCTGCCCTGCTAAAGGCTTATTCTTCCCTGCCCAATCTGACCTCAAACTCAGTGCCTTTGCTGACTCGGATTGGGCTTCATGCTCTGAAACCAGAAAATCAGTTACAGGCTTTTGCATATTTCTCGGGCCCTCCTTGATTGCTTGGAAGTCTAAGAAACAAACCACAGTGTCTCGCTCTTCATCTGAAGCTGAATATCGAGCTTTGGCAGCAGTGACATGTGAAATTCAGTGGATGTCATACTTATTGAAGGACCTTCAACTGCCTCTCACCACTCCTACTTCTCTGTACTGTGACAATCAATCTGCGATTTACCTTGCTCACAATCCTACATTTCACGAGCGAACAAAACACATCGAGATTGATTGCCATGTAGTTCGAGAGAAAATCAATTCTGGTCTGATCCACTTACTACCCGTATCATCATCTAACCAACTTGCAGATGTGTTCACAAAACCTTTGTTTCCTACTCCCTTTCATACCTCTATTGCCAAGTTAGGACTTAAGGACATCCATAGTCCAACTTGAGGGGGGGTGTTATGATATACAGTTATTATACAGTTAGTTGGGCAGTTAGTTTCAAGTTTCAGTTAGTTGGTTTAGTTGTAAGTTTTCAGTTAGTTGGGCAGTTAGTTATTTTGGCTCATAGCTGATGTATAAAGACAACCTTTCATTGTAATATTCAGTAGTTGAATCAATGGAATTAACATATCATTTTCTACTAACAACTAGCACCGGTCAAGACTACAGTTGATCTAGTTGTTCCGCTAAAGAACAGAAATACCGAGATGCTTCTTGGTGGGTAGTGTATGAAGAAGATGATCCCTCTCTTTGAGGGTCAGGTCTAATATATATAAGTGGCATTTGGAAGAGCTTATTTAAGCTCCTTTTGACTTTTCTGATGACATAAGCTCTTATGTAGTGTGTTTGGCAAAACTTATAAAAATAACTTATGTCATCCCATAAAGAGTTTTTGACTTATTTTCATAAGTCACCGGGAGAAGCTTATGGAATTATCATAAGAGCTTATGCACTAAACACTCTCTCCGTGTTTTTCACTATTCGAATCCTCTCATGTCCCTTTCTTTCTTTTTCTTTCTTTAAGCGCTTATGGCATAAGCTCTCATGCGATAAGGTCTTATGTGATAAGCTCTTAATTAAGTTGTTTACCCAAACGCACCAATAGAGTGAGGGTGGTTGTTATATTGTATTAATGAGTCATTATGAGTGATTATAGACGTCGTTGATGATGGCGGTTACAAAGCAATTAATTGCCCATTAGTGAGAGGTCGGTTACGAGATCTGATATCGATTACAGATCTTGACAGGTGCAGGCTCGGGTTGAGGTGGGCCGAGTTTAAGGCCTAACACGACCATGTCGTAACAGAAGCAAATAGTCGAGTCTGACCTAGATCAAATCCATGTAGTAACAGGAGTCCCCCAAGTTTCGAGCTATAAAATAGCGAAAGAGTTTCCAAAGAATTGAGTTTAATCAACATCTGAACCACTTGTTTAATCCATAAAGTTGTCATTCCGTTAGCCACTAGTGTCCTATTTATCTTAGGCCTCTTTTTGCTACAATAGTCAACCGTCCGCTTTTATGAGTTGGTTGTTTGCCTATTGAATGATTATTACTCGATCGACGAGCATTTAAGTCTCTTAATCACGTTCGCTATGTTTCCTACAAGTCGGCAGAAACATTCCAAAGGTTGGGCCTGAGTGCATACTAGACCCCGTCATAACATAATATGATCTATTTGTGGTCCGACCCATATGAGTAAGGTTGGGCCCGAGTTAATACTCGTCTCAGCCGTGACACTAACAAATAAAAGTTATCCTCCAGACTTCAAAGGAAAACAATTATAGATAAAAAAAGATGATTAGACAACAAATAACAAATTAACATTGGGATCAATTTTTCACTTTTTCGCTAGCTTTAAGATAGAACTCGACTTAAGCACAACAATAAAATAATCAACCAAGTCATTGTGGTGAGTACGGCCTACGGACCACATGCAATGTTACCGATAATTAGGTGCTCCCTGATAATGACTAATTATACATACCTTCAATCATACAAGATAACGGCTGCGTCTAAAATGAGGTAGGACACCAAGTACCTCATGGTGAGGCATTATTTTTAAGTCATTGGATATAATACTAAAATATTCAATGGTCTGAATTTGTTACTTCAAAAAACAAACGAAAATTGAAAAAGTCCTATTTGCCTTTTGCCAATGTTACCCTATCCCACACACTCCCTTAGCCCATCTTCGACCACCATCTGCACTGTTGCTTCCCCACCATCTGCGTCGCCGCTTCCCCACCTCTCTGACCACCACCACCACCACTCGTCCCCACCTGAGTACCACAAGACCCTGCCTCTCAATCTAACAATCACCACAACCCCAACTCACTATGTCTTCCACCACCACAAAAACAACTCATATAAGGGAAAGAGGGGACGTGAGGGGGTCGCGGCTGGAGGACGAAGGTGAGACGGCGGCGACGAAGGAAGGAGGAAGGTGAGGTGAGGCAACGTGCTTTAGTGCTTCAAATCTATCTTGAATCACTTCAGATCTGCTCAGGTCCGCCGCATCCTTCACGATTCCGCCGTTATTCCAGATCTGCGTTTACAGGTTTCAGTGGATAAGGGGTTTGAGATTGTGGCGGAGGAGGGGTTTGAGATTGTGGTGGAGATGATTGTTGAAGTGGGCTAGGTGGTGGAGAATCACCATTGGGCGGTGACGGTGGTGATGCTGATGTTGTTGGCGGCGACAATGGTGATGAGGGCGGCGACGGTGTTGGGAGTGGCTTCGATGGAGATTGGGTGGGTGGGAACCTTTGGCGGCGGTGAGCTTTTAGGATAGAGGAACGAGGGGAGGGGTGCTCGACCGACGGTTGGCCGCTGCGGTGGTGTTGATAGGGATGCAGGGAAGGTGGGGATGAAGTAAAGGGCAAAAGGGTCATTATTTAGTGCCTCATGGTGAGGCACCTGGTGTCCTACCTCATTTTAGACGCAGCCCAAGATAACATGCTTTCTCCAACATTCTCTTTAAAACACTTTTTAGTTTTTACTATTTGATAGGTTTCGTGTGAAACTCAATGAATTACACATGTTTACTTTTTATTTTGTTGATCTTACATGGATTTAATTCAATAATAAAAAAATATATTAAAAAAAATATTTAAAAAAATGTGCTCTTAGCATCATTCTACCTACCATCATCCTGTAAATGATTTTCCAGTGACTGATTAATGGAATGGTCCTACCAATAAGGAGGGCAAGTTCTAACATCCTCCATGAGGACGGATGCCAATTTGACCATTACCGGTGTTGACAAGTTAGCTGGTAGGTGTCATTTAATAATGCTTTAAATATTAAAAAATAAAAAACTGGAAACATTAATTAGCCCGTAGGTGTCGTTTTCCTTGGTTGTTTGAAGCTGGCATTTTTTGTATATTTTATATTTTATTATCGGGTTAAATATGTTTTTAGTTCGTCAGTTTTTACAAAAATCTGGTTTTAGTACGCCGTTTGAAAAACTTACTTTTTTAGTCCCCGTTTTTTAAAATGTGTCTCAAGTGGTCCCTACATCACATATTTTTAGTCCCTCGTTTTTTAAAATCACACTTTTTTAGTCCCTCATTTTTGACAAAAAAATCGATTTTAGTCACCCATTTTTTAAAAGGAAGTGTGGTGTAAGGACCATTTCTAACATATTTTAAAAACGGGGACTAAAAAAGTAAGTTTTCCAAACGGGAGACTAAAACCAAACTTTTGTAAAAAATGAGGGACTAAAAACATAGTTAACCCTTTATTATTTTATTCCTCAATGATGGTCCTTGTAAAAGTTTTTATTTTAATTTTCATCCCTCTAAAATATAAAAATGCTACTTTTGGTCCCTACAAAACGAGAGAATTTTGGTTTTCATCTCTCAAAAATGTTTTCTTTGATTTTAGTCCTTCTAAAATCAGATATCACCATTTTTCGTCCATAGCATTCATTTAAGGAAACATAAATATAATTCATTTGATGATATAAGGATAATTTTTAAAGGAAACATATGTTAACATACAACCACGGAGGTTCTTGTATGTCATCAGGGATGATAATATAACCGTCTGTTATACACATAAGTACTTAATAAATGTCATATGACATTAGGGACTAAAAATAGTTATTTCGGATTATACAGGTACCAAAATCAAACAAAATTTTTAACGACACCATAACCAAAATTCACTCATTTTTATGTGACCAAAAAAATATTTAACTCTTTAGTTATTCCTCTATGTATCTAACATATTCAATTTTTCTCATTGGACCACTTATACATGTAGGGACTATATGGGTTTCAAACCCTTATTTTTTACACGGCTTCAGTACAAACCTCTTATTATTTATACTACAAGATTGTACACTTGTATATACATGTTGTGATATCCGAGGTTGACGACGGCGGAGAGTGGTCGCCGGTACAAGAAGGCACAGATAAGGAGTGGTTCTTGACAAGCTTCTAGACAGAGGGACGCATGAATCAACCGATTACACACCGGAGGACCATTACACAAGGGATATAATTGACATTTCCCTAAAATATTTTATATACTTATTATTATAATAAAATAAAGTCCAACATACTGTTTATTTCTACCGTACATTCATTCACCTTTTACTATTCATTGCTGCAACTTTGTTTCTTCTATTCATCCATTCATTGATCACGAGATTGTGGTCATTCTCATTTCATCAATAATTTTTAATGTGCATTGGCATCGTTTATTATTTTTCGCTATATTATATTATTTTATTATTATTTAAAATTGTTAATTTTTAATTAACCATGTATATTTTAGGGATTATGTTAAGAAGTGCTCTTAGGGTTTTATTTAAGGAACCAAGAAATGAAATTTGTATGAAAAATATTGTATATAATATTTTGAAAAATGTTACACTTGGTTTTTCAATATAAAATATTCTTTTGTGGGTTGGCTAATCAATGCTCTTAGGACACTCGTAAGCAACACTCACATTTTATTTATTGTTTTAGATAAGGTCTTTGCCCACTAAATTCAAATTTTTATTATTTATTATTATTTCAAATAATAAATTTATTTACTCTATTTGAAAACTTAATATGTTATTGTAAACCATGATTTTTTTAAGCACAATTTTTATTTCATTATTTATTATTATCAATATTTCATGAACAAAATTTGTCACTCAAATTCATCTATCATTATTTATTTAAATAACTATATTTATTGTTATTTTATTGCTACTAAATTATTAATTATTAAATAATTTCTAAATAATTAGAATTTAGTTTTTAAAAATTCACTTCATAGTCCAGACGGTAATTACACAAAAAAAAGTTTATGATTATGTTAATATGATTAAATATTAAATAAATAGTTAATAATTAAATAATAATAATTTGTTTAAAATATTTAGAAAAAATAGTTAATAATAATCTGTGTGGATTTAAAAATTAAAAAAATAATATTTAATTAAACACATTAAATTAAAATTTTATTTATTTAGGTTTAATTTTACTTTTGGTCTCCTATTATTGATTATGTGCGATTTTGCTCCCTAAAGTTTTTTTATGTACATTTGATCTCCTTTTTTTTTTCAATGTTGCAAATTCGGTCCTTTCGTTTGAAGTTTGTCAATTTTTTAATAATTAACAGATAAGAATCACTGCTCTAAACGCATATATCCTCTTATCGAGCTTATGTGGTAAGGGATCTTGTAGTGGAACTAAAAAATGTCCCGAAAACGAGAGACAAAACCAATAAATAGCAAATAGGAATCGTTGAATCATGTTGACGATTCTCTATTTATATTCATACGTGATATATTTAATCGATTTTAAATATAGGGATTTGCTAATGTACGCCCACCATTTTTTAGAAAGTGTTCGTTAGCAAGTTATAACTAAATAAATGAAAAATACACACGACGTTTTAACTTGTTAAGGTACACCTTCTAAAAAAAGGGTACATGTACGTCAGCAAACCCATAAGGATTTGCTAACGATTTTTTTTAATAACCCTTTTTTTAAAATATTTTCTAGATTACCCCCTTTCCCAATTATGTATCAAAAAACCCAACTTTTTGGTACAGGTGGGAAGTCGTTTTTTGGGTGAGGACAAAGCATGCTGAAAAGACCCATGTTGGTCTGTGGGTACAGTCTCCAATCCATAGAGCAGCCAGGAATGTTACAAAATGGTATCATAGCGGCACCTCTCCCAGTACGGTGTGGTTCGGGGACGAACCAAGCGGAAGCTGGTGGGCATGTAACACCCGGGTGCCGACGAGGGTGGGGAGTGGTCGTCGGTGCAAGAAGGCATGGACAAGGAGTGGCTCCTGGCAGGCTTGTAGGCGGAGGGACGCATGAATGAACCGATTACACACCCGAATGAGAGGGATCCTGAGACTGTGTAGGTATGGGACTATACAGTTGAGGAAGGCTTATATGAATTGATTGGTACTACCTATACTAACAAGATGCATCTTCTTTTCGGTAGCCCATCACTTAAGAACTCCACAGTTAAGCGTGCTTGACTTGAAGCAATTCTGGGATGGGTGACCTCCTGGGAAGTTTTCCCAAGAAGCGTGTGAGTGAGGACAAAGCACGCTGAAAAGATCCGTGTTAATCCGTGGGGACAGTCGTCAATCCATAAAGCAGTCAGGGATGTTACAGAGATAATCAATGAAGGAATGAAGAAGTAAATGAGGAGAGTAAATGCTTCTTAAATATGTTCAAAATCTCTCATTTCTTCATCTTCATGTGTTGCTATATTTAAAGGCTTCAATCAATTGATCCGTTAGAAACGACTTGTGATTTTCTTTAACTTGAATTTCTGGGACGTCATTAATGCCAAATAGATTATAGTTTTCATTAAATGCTTGAGGATGTTGGACTTTGACATATGCGACCAAGAGTACACTTTGTTCCGAGGAGTTGTTGTTTCAGAGATGCAACAATGGAGCTTTTGTACTTGCAGCAGAGGACTTTCCCATTTTTGTGCAACACTCGGTTCACCTTTTGGAAAATACTTTTGCTTTGTACTTTTAAATAGCGAAAATCAGTTGACTTGGTGCAGAGGTAGCATGTTTATTCCTTAAAATCTTAAAAGAATAATTTCTTTATTATTCATGGTTCGTGCTTTTGTCCAGATGTCTTCGAGGTCTTCAAAAGAAACATCTTGATCAAACGATGTTGACTTGGACTTTATTCTGACAATTGATTGGTAGACAAGTGCAGCATAGATCATTTTTAGACGAGTGCACTGATCCAAAATTTTATACGAGTGCATCTTTGGAAAACTTAGACGGGTCCGTTTCTGTCGTGTGATCTTAAAGTCATTTTTCTGCACACTTAAATAGTCTCATTAATAATATCATATGGTTCAATACAACCATACTTAATATATTTGGAATCATCAAAACTTAAAGAATTTACACATCAAATATGTTTCAGACTTTTGAGGTCTCAACACTATGTTCAGCATTAAAATAAATGATAGAAGTGTTAGCCCTAATGCTTTACAAATTACAAGAACACAAATGTGTTACAACAAATATAAATGCCAAAAACACACATTATAAATAATAAACCATTACATGTACGAGTAAACCCTCATTATTATTGTTTTAATTATTAATCGTATTAGGATTATTATTATATAATTTTTTACTATTAATGACATTATTATTATTATTATTATTATCCTTATTATTCATATTATTATTAGTAATATTATTACTCTTAATAATAATATTATTGTTAATTTATTATATATTAATATACCATATTTTACTTGTACAACATGTTGAAGATAGAAAGACTTGCCTTACACACTCTGACTTTGTAGATAAGGAGAAATTGGAGAATCAGATAGAGAAGAAATTTTACTGAATATACTTTCACACATACTATAGATAGAGGTAGGCCAAGAAAAATTATAGGAGAAATTATTAAGAAAGATTTGGAGGACAATAATTTAACTATTAACATAATTCATGATAGAACATTATGACGCCGTATGATCCATGTAACCGACCCCACCTAGTGGGATAAGGCTTGGTTGTTGTTGGTGTATACTTTCACACATACTGATTTTATTCATTGATACTAAGAGCTCATTTGTTTAAAATTTAAAAATAAATGATTTTGTTACAAAATAATTTTGAGATTATTTTTAGAGATTTTAAAGAAAAACAAAAGCATATTTGTGTTTGTTTACAATAAAAAAAATCATTTTTTAAAAAATGATTTTTTTTTCAAAAGCTAATGCAAGTTGCCTTTTATTTTAACCCTGAAAATGATTTTTTTTCTTTCTATTTTTTATTATTTTTAAAAGCAAAGACAAACACACTAAAAGTTTTAAAAATGATTATTCAGCTAAAAAATTGATTTTTTAACAAAATAAATAATAACAAATGCACCCTAAATCTTATATTGACTTTACAAAGCTAACATCTACTTAATACAATCATAGTCTGTTACAAGCTCAATTACTTCCTTAGAAAACTAACTAATAACAGCTTTAAGTATAAAACTAACTACTCCCTCTGGTCCATATTCTAAGCAAAAAATTAATGGAACATACATATTATAATGATTAATTAATCTCATTGAATCTTGTAAAAAAATTAGGTTTGTTACCTAAATTATCCGTCATTTAAAACTTCAATCTTCATTAAATGAGTCATTGGAATTATTATTAAATGAATGATATTTTGGGAATAAAGTCATTAAATGAGTCATTGGAAAAAAAAAATTGCTTATATATTGGACAAAAAACCTTTGGAATTTTTTTACTTATATATTGGACCGGAGGGAGTACTTAACTACTTTGACTAATAGTAGTATCTCTGGACTCAATTATAAACAAAAAAGTACCTATATATTTTTGGACTCAAATATAAGTAAAATCCAACCAACTTAACTCTATTTAATATAAGTATTCCAAAAATCGAGAAAATTAACCGATCAAATCAATTCTCCATTTACTTTTCCAAGTTACATATTCACGTACAATTAAAGGGTAGTTTAGTAATTATAACTCTTTTTTTAAACATAAATCAAGAAAATTAAACTAAATTAAGTAAATTCCTTGATAAGTGTGAAATTAGTTATTTTTGCTTATAATTGAGTTCGGAGGTAGTAGCTAATTGACTTAAACAAAATACAACAAACAATATCATTACCCCATCCGGACTTTATTATAAGTAAAATTAATCAACTTCATACTTATTAAGAAACTTAGTTAATTTTGTTTAGTTGTCTTGGATTATGAAAAAAAAGAATTGCAATTACTAAACTATCATTTATTTGTCTCGGGAGTGTGCAATGCTCTTGAAAAAATAGAAGAATTGATTGGATTGATTATCTTGAATTTTGGAATACTTAGATCAAATAGAGTTGAATTGATTGTGTTTGTTAACATTTTACTCTATAAAATATATGTATTTTTTTTATTTTATAATTGAGTTCATTTTAACATGCATGATTATATATTTTTTAATTACTAACTTATAAATTGATTAAATGATAAAGTCCTTGGAAATCAAAATACTGCTTTGTCGTAACCCATGTCAATTGACTGGTCATTACTTACTGACAGCATAACCAGTCTAGCAAGCTAAGTCTCCGATAAAACACTTATTTTATTCGAATAAAGGCATTCCGGTTTCAGATGAAAAAGTCCCTTTTCTGACATCAAATCTCGACCCTTCGATTATTTTATTAGTAAACGATTCTGATTTCCTGTATTTGGTAATGGTCAAATTGGCATCCGTCTCTCACGGAGGATGTTAGAACTTGCCGTTTTTTCCTTTCTTTTCTCTGTAAGTTTGGTCTCAACCACCACCACAGAATGAAATTTTCCAGTGACAAGCAACAGATGATTAACTAAGTAACTTTGGTCTCGTAAAAAAAAAAAAACGAAGTAATATTGGAAGACAGTAGAAATTTTAGCCACATAATGATCATCAAGACACTTTAAGCTGCAGAATCAGTGTGTACTTCCTTTTCCTTTTATTTTCCCTCTGGTTGTAGCTGATTTTGACTTTAGAGTCTAGACCATGTCAATTTCATCAAGGGCTGTGTTATCCTCTGCCAAAAATGAAATTGTTTAGACCATGTCAATTTCATCAAGGGCTGTGTTATCCTCTGCCAAAAATGAAATTGTTCATGACAGGACCTAAATTGTATTTCTTCTCTGAGCATAAGACATCAATCTTTTTATCAAATCCCCTAATTCCATTATGAAAAAAAAAATACATTTTCTTTTTTCGTCAAAACTTAAAAAAAAAATGGAGGATATATGCAACTATTTTTCACGTGTACTATAAAAAAAAATTATATTGAATTTTGACTCATGATACGGTCTTCGATTTATCCTTGGCCTAGCCAGCTACAATAAATATTATATTTTATTGATTTGGACAAGGGAACGTGTAGTTGTTGATACTTGATACGTGGTAGGTGATTTCTGTTGTATCCCTTCCTAACCAACTTCTAGGGCTGGCAGCAAGCCAACATAGTCGAGGTTTTATTCAATCAGGATTGCCTCTAGCGATGGAGGCAGTCCAGCAAAAAAATTAAAAGGAGGGTTTTGGATTATGAGAGAGAAAATGATAAATAATGAAGAGAGAGAATAGAGTTAAGAGAGAAAAAAGATGATGGAGGGATGATGGAGGGGAAACTGATGGAGGGAATCCAGATTCGGTTTTATTGGTTAAGTGCACGTTTCGTTAGGATTTTTTCTAACGCATTTTTTCTCGGCAATTAAAACGTCATCGAAGTATTGTTTATGTATTTGGATATTAAACTCAGTGGGAAATAATTGATTATTGGTGGGTTTAAATTGAGTTTTATAGAAGTAAAAATTTTTAGTTTTTCTGTTGAAAATAATTGATTCTAGATAAAGGATTTACAAAATTCTACATATTTACACCTTAAAAGTGATTTTACTTTATCATCTAAACAAAATCAATTCTTCTAAACTCACATTTAAAATATTATTACCAAACACAAATCAATTTTTTCAAACTCTATTTTTTAAAATCAATTCTTCCAAAATCAATTCTTTCAAAATTAGTTCTATCAAAATCTAAATAAAACGAACACTAATTCGTTAGGCTTAATTACACTTTTGATCCTCAACTTTAGCTCGTGAGATTTTAGTCCCTCTTATTTTTTTCAAGCACATTTGGTCCCCATATTTTTGAAAGTTGCAAAATTAATCCCTCCATCCAATTTTCATCAATTGGTATCCTACGGGGTAGGTCTAATGCCACGTGGCAACTCGACTAGGGGTGAGCAAAAATGTATGACCCGCCCGAAATCGCCCGACCCGTTATTAATTTTTGTGCAACGGTCGGGTTGAATCGGTTTGGCGGGTTGGACGGGTGAAAAAATCGGTTTAAGATGGAGAAGAGCGGGCGGGTTCGGGTCTGGTTTATGTCATCCACCGGCACCCGACCCGACCCGCTCATAACAAAAAAAACAACAAAATTTTTTTTATGGTGAATGGGCTGCCAAGACTGGATCTTAGATTTTTTTCCCTTTTCTGTTAATTTTTTTTTGGTACTTAATTGGGCTGAAAGCCTTAAATTTTAATTAGGCTCGTTGGATTTTTTTTTAATTTTTTTGGAATAAAATTAAATAATTAAAAATCCTAAATCCGTTTCAACCCGCCCGAAACCCGACCAACCCGATGTATAGATGGGCGGGTTCGGATTTCATTTTTCTTACATCGAACCCGTCCGAACCACACCCGAACCCGCCCGATGCTCACCCCTAAACTCTACCTAGACTTATTATATTAAATAATTATTATATTTTAAATTATAAAAAAAAAAAAAAGGGTTATGTGTCATCTTCAGTCCATTTTCTTATTTCTTCTTCTCTCCCTTTCATCATAGTCAATTACACCCTTTGACCACTTCTTTGTTTACTTCTTCTGCCATCTCTTCATCCCTGTCTCTCCTTGGGTGTGTTGCTATCTCTATTAATGCAAAAAAGCATTCAAGGTACTAAGGGATAAAGTACATCATATCACCATCATCTATTGCAAAGGAAAATCAAGCTAGCTACCTACTTTTGCATCAAGATCAAGCACTAAGAAGAACCCCACAAAGGAAAACAAAGAAGTGTTTAATTTAGGATGATCCACATGGAAATATCAAACAAAGAAAGAAGAAGGTTTGGTGCAGGAGGCGATGACATGAGTGATGGGATCTGTACCTTTTGCCTTCAAGAGAAGCTTGACAAGTTTGTTTCCTCCTCTTCCGCTCTCCTTATCCATCCAGAGCTAGGAGATTATCGGCGCCTCTCTTTTGGCCAGAGTCGGAGATTATGATGTTTCCATCCTCTCATTAACCCCAGGACCCCTTTTTTTAATTTTATAATTTCAAATATAATAATTATTTAATTATTTTAAATAATAAATCTACGTGGATACAAATTGATGAAAATTGGATGGAAGGATTAATTTTGTAACATTTAAAAACTTGGGATCAAATACGCTCGAAAAAAATAATAAGGACTAAAATCCCACATGAACTAATTTGGGGGACCAAAAGTACAATTAAGCCAATTGATTAATACTTTAATAAGTTAGTCATATGGGTTTATTATGACTTAAAATTTTGGTTTGTATAAGCAATTATAGGCTAAGTTGCATATACTCATCTTTTTTTTTCATATTTCTAGTCTAAATTTACGAACAAATATTTTTTATGGGACAAATATTATTCAGATACAGTACTTTACATGCTTGCGGTACTGTTCCCAATGATAAGTAGACATGTGGAAATTTTCCTGCTCAGCATCTTTCTAACTTCACACCGTTAAGTTTCAGTTTTTGCTGTGAAACTTTTTTTCTTTCTCCCACGCCCTTTCCCCAATCTCTTAACTCTCCATCTCTCTGGCATCCGAGAATTAGATGAGGATACTTAGCAAAGCTGATTAACGAAGGAAAGAAAAACATTTGATTTTGATTTTCGTGCATAAATATATAATAGGGAGCAGAATGGGAATCATCAGATCCGTCATCGAAAAAAAGTAAATGGCAAGGCCACTGATGAGCAAGGTCCCTGGGATGCCCACCTGGTTTCTCTGGACTGCATATTTCCCCTTTCACCATTTGCTTCATTTCACTTTCCCTCATTTTTTTTTTTCTTTCCTTTTTACAGTTTTTCTTCAATTTTCTATTACCATCTTAACTCATTTAGAAACTAACTTTTTACTTTTGTTAAGATTTCACGTTAACAAAGAGAACCATAGTTCTTTTTCTCTCTCTTTTTTGATCACTTTCTCCGATCAAATGGAATCAATGATATCTGTATAGGATATAAGGCCGATGATTGTCAACAAGACCGAGCTCATTCTTGTAAGTGGGTCGTGACCCGAACTCACATAAAGCCGAAGACTATTAGTCCACTTAACACCCGAGGATAACAACTCGGGCCTACTCCTCAGCATGCTACGGGTGAGGATATCTCGGCCCCGAGCTATCCAGTCACAACTGACTGGGCCGAATATTTCGCTGGTCCTAATATCTCCCTGAATAACTCGGAGCCTTATCCATATCATTATCTAACTACAATAACAACCCGATCCTAACAAATAGGATCTCAATAACAGTCCTACTCAAACTGTTACACTAAAACATCTCTATAAATAGGGGTCCAACCCCCTCACTAAGAACTACGTTTGCTTTGATTCCCATTTAGATACGTAGGAGCAGAATTCACATTCTGTCAAGCTAATTCCAAAACACTCCCACTAGACTTTCTCCGGCCGAGTATCTCCTATCTGAGATATTTGGACGGAACATTTGACGCCATCTGTGGGAATTGAAGCAAAACTTTCCCATACCACAAACCATGGTGAGAACAAGGAGCGGGAACTGTAGGAGAGAGGAGCCAGAGAATGCTAACAACGGAGATAATGGGGAACGGTCCATAAACCCGGCTATAACGACCGACAACCCCATTATCCAAGAACTCCTCGCATGCATTGCCATCTCGAGAAGGGAGAATGAGGAGATTCGGCGCGAGCAGCAACAGTCGCGAACAAGGACAGGAAGCGAGAGAAAGGTCCGCCTCTTCTCCTCCTAAGAGAAGCGTCGGACAAGTGAGAATGAAGGATCCGTAAACACGCGCAGAGAAGGAGGCCCACAACTCCCGGGCTTCTCATCATATGGACCGAAGCGAGACGAGGAGGAATTTCCTAGGCGAGCCCCCGAACTTTCACTTCAGGTAAATAGGCCTAATGAAAGGAAAGGACCGGCCAGTACGGAGGCCGAGACATCCCTTCACAAACGCCATCATGGAGGTTCCCCCCACCCCAACTACAAACCAATAAGCATTGAGAGATATGATGGCACCTCGGACCGGAGCATCACCTAGATGCTTTCACTACTCATATGTACCTCTTTACCGATGATGATCTTTGTCATGTGTAAAGTCTTTCCAACTACTACGAAGGATCTTTGCGTTGAGCTGGTACACCCAGCTACCGCCAGCGTCAGTTGACTCCTTTGACACATTCATGACTAAGTTCAACGCTCAGTTTGCCACGAGCCGAGCTCATCAAAAAACCTCGGCCTCGTTGGTAAACTTTAAGTAAGAAAGGAATGAGTCTCTGCGTGATTTCATGGCAGATTCAAAGAAGGGAGATCGTCCTCATCCGGAATCTCAGTGCCGATTTTGCACTACACACTATCTTGACCGGGTTACGGCCTGGCCCTTTCGCTAGACACTTAGCTCGGAAGCCACCAACCAGTATGGATGAGTTGAGGAGAAAAGCCGCGGGATTCATTAATATGGAGGAGATTGAGGAGTCTAAGAAAAGGGAGAGAAGGCGATGATCTTGAGAGACGAGAAGGGAGAGAGAAGAGGAGGGCCGGAAGTGATAAGCCGAAATTCAAAGGCCCATCCGAGCATTTGCATAGGGGACCGAAGTATGAGCACTATACTCCCCTCAACACAAACCGAACTCGGGTGTTTGAGGAAGCATACAACGCGGAACTTTTTGCAGCTCCCCAACCGTGGCCACACGCCCCAGAATGCTGATCGACAGAAACATTGTCGGTACCATCGTAATTACGGGCATACCACCGAGGAGAGCTGGGTCCTGCGAGATAAGATTGAAGAGTTGGTGCAAGCTGGCCATCTCAATAATTTTGTTCGGAGAAACCACAACAATGGCGAGGGGCGTGGCAGAAGAAGAAGGAGAGGAGGTGACCAAAGCCTGAGAAGGGGCGGCGGTCGACAAAATAATGAAAGAACAAAGACCAGAGAAGGCCGGAATGAAAGGCGAGAGGAGGATAATGTGGTCCGAGGTGTGATAAACACTATTTCAGGCGGATTTGCAGGGGGAGGCACAACAAGTTCAGCTCGGAGAAAGCACCTGCGGGCTATTCGGGCTGTCAACTCGGTATCCGGCAAACCCCCGAGGGTTTCCCCACCTATTATCTTTTCTGACGAAGACTTCGTGGAGGTGGATCCTAATCAAGATGACCCTATGGTAATCACAGTGCAGTTGGCCAATTTCTCGGTCAAAAGAACTCTTGTCGACCAGGGGAGCTCGACGGATATCTTATATTATTCAACATTTCAGAAGCTCGGGATCCCAGAGAAATCTATTCAGCCATACGACGGTAAGCTCGTCGGCTTTGCAGGGGAACAAGTGGATACACGAGGATACATTGACCTCCTGACTACTTTTGTGGATGGCAAAGCATCCAAGACTATCATGGTCAGGTACGTGTTGGTTAATGCAGTAACATCGTACAATATCCTGATCGGAAGGCCATCTTTGAACGAGTTAGGAGCTGTGGTCTCTACCCCCCACCTCACAATGAAATTCCCTTCCAACTTGGGAGACATAGTTGCTGTCCGGGATGATCAGAAGATGGCTAGACAATGTTATGCTGATAGTTTGCGAGTAAGCAAACTCAAACCTACACCGGCAGAAACACTAGACAGGGGAAAGGACAAGTCTGTGAATTCTGTTAACTCTGTTGAACTGGACCCGAGAATGGACATGCAGGAACAACGAGCACAACCCATTGAGGAGTTAGAAAAGTTCCAGCTCGGTTCATAGCCCGATCAGTGCACCAACCTCGGCGGTCAACTTGAGCCGAATTTAAAAAAGAAAATAAAGGAAGTGCTTCGCAACAACGCTGACTTATTCGCCTGGACCACGTCAGACATGCCGGGAATTGATCCCGACTTCTTGTGCCACAAACTGGCAATTTGTCCCGAGGCGAAACCAGTAGCCCAAAGGAAAAGGAGACTTGGTGAGGAAAGGAGAAAGGTTGTGGAAGAGGAAACAACGAAGTTGGTCAGGGCCAACTTTATTCGAGAAGTAGAGTACACTACCTGGCTGGCCAACGTTGTTCTGGTCAAAAAAGCAAATGGCAAGTGGCGCATGTGCACCGATTACACAAATTTAAATAAAGCTTGCCCAAAGGATTCCTATCCTTTGCCGAGTATTGATAGACTGGTGGATGGAGCCTCCGGGTATAGAATTTTGAGTTTTTTGGATGCATACTCGGGGTACAATCAGATCTGAATGTATCCCCCATATGAGGAGAAAACAACTTTCATAACTGAAGGCTCGAATTACTGTTACCGGGTAATGCCATTTGGACTGAAAAATGCCGGAGCTACATACCAAAGGCTCATGGACAGGGTGTTCGAAAAACAGATCGGAAGGACTATGGAGGTTTATGTGGATGACATGGTCGTAAAATCCGATGACCCCAACAGCCACCCAAAAGATCTGGAGGAAATTTTTCAGCAGCTGAGAAAGTATAATATGAGGTTGAATCCGGAGAAATGTGTTTTCGGTGTCAAGGGTGGGAAGTTCCTCGGCTTCATGTTGACACACCGGGGAATTGAAGCCAATCCTGATAAATGTCGGGCAGTGATTGAGATGCGAAGCACACAAAATATTAAAGAAGTGCAACGACTTGCAGGGAGGCTGGCATCATTATCTCGGTTTCTCCCCAGGTCTGCGGAGAAAGCTCGACCTTTCTTCAGATTATCAAGGAGGCCTCAAACCTTCACGTGGATCGAGGAATGTGAGAAGGCCTTCGTCGATTTCAAGGCCTTTTTGTCTGCACCACCGATATTAACTCGACCCATCCCTGGCAAAGAGTTGTACTTATACCTGTCAGCCACCGAGCATGCCATCAGTGCAGTCATTGTACAAGAAGTAGAGAAAGTTCAAATGCCGGTGTACTTCATCAGCAGGGTCCTTCATGATGCCGAAACCCGGTACCAAGTCATAGAAAAGCTGGTTTTGGTCCTGGTAACTGCAGCTCGGTGGTTGCGTCCGTATTTCCAAAGTCACCAGGTGATTGTCAAACCCGAGTTGGCAGGCCGCATGATTGCTTGGTCGGTAGAGTTATCCGAGTTCGGCCTGAAATACGAGTTGAGAGGTCCTCTAAAAGTTCAATGTCTCTCCGAGCTCAATCCGCAGCCGATAACCGAGGATATCTGGTGGAATTTGTATGTGGATGGATCCTCGAATGTCAGGGGCAGTGGAGCTGGGGTGATTCTGGAAGGCCCGGGAGATCTGATCCTAGAGCAGTCACTAAAGTTTGAGTTCAAAACCTCAAACAACCAAGCCGAATATGAAGCCTTGATAGCAGGGTTAATGATGGCAAAGGAAATGGGGGCGAAGGCTGTTAGATGCCGGAGTGATTCACAGCTAGTCACTGGGCAAATATCTGGAGGGTATCAAACGGAAGAGCCTCAGCTTACCAAGTATTTATGTAAGGCCAAACAATTAATCTCCAGCTTTGAGAAAATCGCTATTGAGCACATTCCCCGAGAAGAAAATACTCGGGCCGATCTGCTGTCCAAATTAGCCAGTACAAAGAAGCCGGGCCACCATAGAACAGTTATTCAAGAGACCCTAAATGAACCGAGTGTCACGTTTGGGGAGGTGATGGCCAACGAGCCGTTTGATCGAGAATGGATGACACCCATATGGGAGTATTTATCCTCAGAAACTCTGCCCCCATATCACGTTGAGGCCAGGAAGATCAGGCTCAGAGCAAGTCACTTTGCTATTGTTTCCGGAGAATTGTTTAAACGGGGATTCTCGGTACCGTTGCTAAAATGTCTGACAAAGGCACAATCAAAATACGTCATGGAAGAGGTTCACAGAGGAATCTGTGGTTTTCACTGCGGGGGCAGATCAATGGCCTCCAAGGTAGTCCGAGCAGGGTACTATTGGCCTACCATCCGAGCAGATTGCATTGAGTGGACGAAGAAATGTGATGAGTGCCAGAGATTTTCCAATGTAAGTCGTACCCCTCCCGAAGGACTTCACACATTAAACTCACCTTGGCCTTTTGCTATGTGGGGAATGGATATACTGGGGCCATTCCCTGTGGCCAAAGGTCAAGTGAAATTCCTCCTGGTAGCAGTAGACTACTTTACAAAATGGATTGAAGCAAAGCCTTTGGCGAAAATTACGGCCGAGAAGGTACAAAAGTTTGTGTGGAAAAGCCTCGTCTGTAGGCACGGAATTCCCTTTGCAATCGTCATAGACAACGGAAGACAGTTTATAGATAAGACATTGCAAGAATTCTATGCCAACCTTGGTGTTAAACACCACGTCACGTCGGTTGAACATCCTCAGACCAATGGGCAAGCCGAGGTAGCCAACAAGGTCATTCTCGGAGAATTAAAGAAGAGAGTGGGAAAATCCAAAGGAGCTTGGGCAGAAGAATTGCCCAGTATCCTCTGGGCCTACCACTGCACGCCTCAATCCACTACTCAAGAAACACCCTTCAGGCTGACATATGGAACAGACGCCATGATCCCAGTAGAGGTTGGTGAGCCGTCTTTCCGACGTATGCAACATGAGCAGAATGATAATGAAAGCAACTTAAGGGTTGAACTTGACTTGGTAGAGGAAATCAGGGAGGAGGCTAAAATCAGGGAGGAAGCTTGCAAACAGAGAGCAACTAGGAGGTATAATTCGAAATTGAAACCGAGGAGTTTCCTGCGTGGAGACTTGGTGCTGAGAATAAAAGGAGAAGCAAGGAAGGATCACACGGAAGGCAAGTTGGCAGCAAACTGGGGAGGGCCATTCCGGGTGGTAGAAAACTTGGGAAACGGAGCATATAGGTTAGAAGAGTTGTCCGGGAAGCCTATCCCGAGGACTTGGAATGCTTCGCATTTAAAATTTTATTATAGTTGATGTATATAATCAGGTGATGTACTCTTTTTCCTACCTCGGTATTTTGTCCCAAAAAGGGTTTTGAGCGAGAAGGTTTTAACGAGGCACACCGTAGACTTCCTTTTTATCCAATAAAAGAATTTATTATGAACATTGTTTTGTTTTCTTAATTTGCCGATGTATGTGTTTCGCGAACATTAAATTGTTTAAGGCCAAGTTTAAGCCTAAAGGCCGAGTACGAGCCATTAAATTGTTTAAGGCCAAGTTTGAGCCTGAAGGCCGAGTACGAGCCATTAAATTGTTTAAGGCCAAGTTCGAGCCTGAAGGCCGAGTACGAGCCATTAATACTAGCATTTGAAATTACTTAAGTGAAATAAAATACAAGCAGTAAGGAGAATAAAATTGTAATCTAAAGGCCGAATCCAAGCCATTAAAATTTATTGATAATACCGAGTACAATGTCGAAAGTAAAAACAAGGTACGAGTCGAGTACTAGAAAGTACTACGACCTACATAAAGAGCTGAAATTGAAAATAAGGCCCCCCGGCTTGCCAGTCGTCCCCCCAATTAGGGTAGGGACAAGATCAGGTGGCCATTAGTCTCCCCAATCGGACACCACGACTTTCCCTCATGGGGGAAAGTAATCACTTCCCCCTGCGAAAGCTGGACGATGAGGTGCTCGACCCGCTCCGGGAGTAGACGGCCTCTACCCCTTTCTCGATGCCCGAAGACTGCCATTCTCCCAGTTAACATCCTTCTTGGAGGATTGAATTGTAAAAGGAATTTTGGATCCCCTCTCCCACTTACATCCTTTTTGGCAGTTATGAAACTCAAAAAAGGATGTTAACTGGGAGAGGGGAGCGTGAACCCCTAACACTATCATAGAACTACTCGGGTTGAAGGAAGACGAATTTGGATGGTGGGAAAGAATGAAGAATGAGTAAGTGGAGTAGTGAAACAACCCTATTTATAAGGGGTGAGAGACGTTGGAAAGGAAGAAATATGCGCTGGGAAAAGGTTTGTTGGAAAAACAAATCTCGAAACTCAGAAAAAAGCAGTAATTGCATGAACCCACTGCGGTTTCCAAAGCATATAACGCGTGACTGCATGCGTAAGGCGTGAATCATGTGTTTCACGTGTGACAACTACCGTCTGTTTTTGATACGGATGGTAGAATACCTCGGTCTTACCCGAAGATTTGTTTAAACAGGCCGAACACAACGTCGGAAGATAAAAAATACTTCAAGTGTATCTCGGCCAAACAAGAGGCTACAAGAAAAAGGGAAAGTCATCAAAATGGTAACAGTTTTCATTAAGTAAAACAAAGTTACAAGTGCACAAGCCCAGTACAAGGGATGAAGAAAACAAAACACTAAGTTACTCGTCCCTATGACTCTCCTTGGCCTCAATATGATCCTCGGGGGAATCTTCAGCCCCTTCCACCTCTTCTTCCTCTTCGGGAATTATGGGAACAAGTTCCCCGTTCAGCACCTCTTTATTGACATATACTCCCGAAAGATCAACCCCGGGGCAAGAACCTCAACTTGAGCAATGGCCTTGTCAAAACCTTTCCGATGCTCGACAATAATGCAATTAGTGGCCTCTTTTACATCCTCCTGGAGCTCCATCCTGGCCTTGGTCTCGGCCTCCAAGGCAGCTTTAAGTTGCTCAATTTCAGCTCGAGCCTTTTTGAGCTCCTCTTCAGCACGAGCTCTACCTTCTTCAGCCCGAGCTTTACTCTCCTCAGCAAATTTTGCTTTGGTGTTAAGCTCAGAGTTCTGGCCATTCAACTCGGTGATGGTAGTGTTCAGGAGATTGTTAGCCTTGGCCAGCTCGTCACGCTCCGTGGAGGTCCGGGAAAAATCCCCCCTCAGCTTCTCAATAGAAACCAGTTCGGCTTCCAGTTGCCGAGACTTCCTCTCAGCCTCCACTAAATCTCGGCTGCAAAAGCGGGCCAAGGCAGCAGCTCAGATGCAGTAGGTTGAGAGAGCCTCCATGCTAGATTGAGCCCCTTGTTGCCTCATTAGCCGGAGATCTGCGGGCTTTAGGAAGCTTGAGTCGAAAGAAGGGAAGGGGTTGAAGTCTTCACCCCAGGGGGATGAGGTCCCTGCCTTTAGAGAAGTGTTGTACCATTTCAGCTCGGTGGATGGAGGGGGTTGTTCTTCTCGCCCCGCGGTTCCTGCCTCGTGAGTAGTAGGGTGTGGGGGACTTGAACGAGGAGGGGAAGAATCTTCGGTGTCAACTACCACCTCTACCCTCTTTCTTTTTTGAGGGGCGGATGATGAAGTTCCCTTCGTAGAGGCCTTGGTGGGAGGAGGTCTTTTGTTCTTCTTCTCGGTTGAGGAGGGACCCTGACCCTCTTTCGCAACAGCCTTTAAAAGCTTGGAAAATTCAAATTTCCCTATGATGACTGCCAAAAAGAAAGAACTGTTAGTACAGCAACACATACAGAAAAGATTTAAAAACTAAAATGTCGAACACTTACTTTTTAAGTCGGTTCTCGGAGTAGATGAGAAGGGGAGTTTCAGGAGACGCCCACAATGGAGAGACCGAGGAAGTTTTTCTAATATATCTATGTCTCGCTTGTCCTCGGCGGGAAGGGATTGGTACTCAAAACCAACGAACTTGGTGGGGGATGGTTGCCAATATAAAGGAAACTTGGCGCATCTATTTTCGTCAAAGAAGTGGGAAGAGTGAGAACCCGAGGGGCGAACTTGGAAGAAGCCGACCTTGAAGTCTTTATACGACGATGTGTATAAGCTAATCAGACCTCTTCGGTTCAGCCCATTAAGGGAAATCCATCCCGTTTTCTCACCAAACCTTGTTTGGTAAAAATACAAAAATTTTGGAGTAGTGGGCTCCATCCCGAGGTATTTACACAAAATTTGAAAGGCTTTCATAAAATCCCAACTATTGGGATGAAGCTGAGTGGGCACGACATTCATGGTTCTCAGAACGTCACACTCGAACTCGGTGAAAGTAAGAGAGACGCGCAACTGGGCAAATAGTGTCTTGTACATATATGTGAAAGGGGGCTCGGAAGGACGAGCCCTGAGAAAGACACACTCGGTACCCGAGCATGGGGAACAGATAAACTCGGATTCGTCTCCCGACGTCGAGATATTAATCTGGGACCGAAGTTGAGCAATTGAATCTGAAGTCTGAAAGTCAGAGAAAAATGTCCCAACCTCGCCTTTAACCCAGGTATACCCAGGAAGGGTAATATCGGGAGCAGGGACTTTTGGAACCCTTAGACGTTGTTTGCGAGTGGCGGGTTTGGAAACTTGGGGAGAGGGAGAGTCAGACCCAGAGGAATAAGACCCAGGGGAAGACGACCCGGAGGAGGACGGTTCCCCTTCTCCGATGTTCAATTCCTGTGAAGGAATCGAAGAAGTGGAAGGAGAACCCCCAATGGGGGAAACCTCGCGCTCAATTAGAGGCGAGGTATTTGACTCAGAGGACTTGGATGAACTCATATCTGATAAGCAGAAATTAAACTTAGAAGCACGAAGGAGAGAAGGAGACTGGGCGTACCTGAAGAGAGACAGGCATAAGAGTGGTGGCAGAAACTTGGAAGACGAAGGTGAAGGGCGTAGGAGGATAAGCAAGGTAGAAGGGAGTTGGAGTAGGAGGGGATATTTATAGCTGCAGTTGATTATACAATCAACGGCCCACGTTTCAGGAAGCCCAAAGGCGCGACTTTTGATTTTCCCCTTATTAAATGGGCGCGGAACTCTAGGGTTTCTTACTTGAAGCGTGCCGCAGAAGTATTAGGGGGAATGATTGCCTTCTCTGACAAGAGGAAAGATTTGATTGAAATGACAGTTGGGAATGCGGAGGTCTCTGTGGCCGAAGAATAAGCTCGGTTTAATACTTGTCAGCTCCTTCGCTTATCTAAGCTCGGAGCTCGGGGGGCTTGTGTACTGACCGAGGATATAAGGCCGAGGATTATCAACAAGACCGAGCTCATTCTTGTAAGTGGGCCGTGACCCGAACTCCCATAAAGCCGAAGACTATTAGTCCACTTAACACCCGAGGATAACAACTCGGGCCTACTCCTCAGCAGGCCACGGATGAGGATATCTCGGCCCCGAGCTATCCAGTCACAACTGACTGGACCGAATATCTCGCTGGTCCTAATATCTCTCCGAATAACTCGGAGCCTTATCCATATCATTATCTAACTACAATAACAACCCGATCCTAACAAATAGGATCTCAATAACAGTCCTACTCAAACTGTTACACTAAAACATCTCTATAAATAGGGGTCCAACCCCCTCACTAAGAACTACGTTTGCTTTGATTCCCATTTGGATACGTAGGAGCAGAATTCACATTCTGTTAAGCTAATTCCAAAACACTCCCACTAGACTTTCTCCGGCCGAGTATCTCCTATCTGAGATATTTGGACGGAACAATATCCAAAACAATTGTTCACGCAGCAGGTACCGTTTCCCCTGGTTTACCTCCTCCCTGTGTGTTTTATCTGTGCCAAAGAGAGATATTGTTTCTGTTCTGGTCTGGGTCTGAGCGCTTCTTTCCTGATGATGGGTGATTAGGAAGGAAGGAGATGGACAGTTAGTCACGACAGAGATGAAGTGGGAAAAAAGAGAGAGAAGAAATTGGATAAGATGAGTCAATGGTGTTAAGTTAAAAACTTGGGTGATGATTAGTATCGGGAATTTTCTCAGGTAAAATACATTCTCGGAATTACATTAGAAATAGAATTTTTTCATCTTCACATACGATAATATAATTTTTATAAGTTTATAATTATCTTTTACTAATTCTATTCTTGAGAATGTTTTATGCATGAAAATAGAATTTTAAAACTTGTATCAAATATGGGAAACTTTTATTCCCTTGTCAATATTTTTAGGAATATTTTTTAAAACTTGTACCAAACACTATCTTAGAATGATGTGCTGAGTTGGAAAAAAATTATACGTGTCTATTTCATATTGGAGAACAATATCACAAGTAGCTAAGTTTAGTCCTTTTTTATGGGTGAGGCAATTGACTTTCAATGGCCTATTTATGCTCCTTCTTAATTAGTGGAAATTTAATAAAAAAATAAATATATAATTGGTTAATAAAAAATGTAAATAGATAATTTGAAGTGTCAATAATATTAACTTTTTTATTAATTAAATTTTATATTATTTCCTTGGACGTCTTATCAACTTGCCAATAGCATTCTTCCTTTAAATGTTAATTTTCAATATTATCCTTATTAATTACTGTCATTAATTATAGATCATCAAAATTAGAAGGGGTGTTTTTGGAAATTTATACGAGTATTAATTACAATTAACTCATTCTAATACATTTCCTTGATCTATGTGTTTTATGATTTTATTTTTTATATTATAGACCGGAGGGAGTAGTAGATAATAACAGTACTTCCATCTATTTCGATATGTCATTGCTAATATCAGGCGCTTTTTTAAATGAGACTAGGAGGTGCAGGTGCTATGTGAAGTAAATTCTTGTGCGGATTTCCTCATGAAATGTGGTGCTTGATGGCACTTTCCTCCTAAGGATTTAGCTTCTTCTTTGTTTGCTCACTCTGTGGATACTCTCTTTATAAGATGGTAGTTTTTGGTTTCTTTCCAATTGTTACAAAAAAAAATGTTGTAGCGCATCAATTTATCATTCTAAGTACCCTTGCCACTCATAAGTTAAATAGTTGGTGGGTTGTCTTCTTTATATTATGAGTTGGCTCACTCGATTCGAGCGACTTATGAACTTATAATAAACTAAGTTTGAACTACCAAAATGAACTATGATTTTTTATTAAGTTCAGCATGAACCAAACAAAATTTTATTAAACTATGATTGAAGGATTCAAATTTTCTCTTCAACCAAACGTCAGTTGTTGGATTAATCTAACAACTAACATGACATATTTCTCGAATTCAGTTTTTCTTTTCGAAAGGATTTGTGTAGTGTCTTGGCTATTGGAGCTTGGAACCTTCAACCAGGGCTATTGCATCTTTTTCACTAGTCTCGAGATTTTATTCCTAATAAGCAGATACAATCTCATGCTCAATGTTGGATTAGAATTCATGATTTGCCGCAGGAATATTGGCGCTCGAAATTGTTATTTGAAATTGTAGGTGGTTTAGGTACTCCAATAAGTTGGGATGACGCTACCTGTACTCGGGCATATGGTCACTGTGCTCGAGTTTTAGTGAATGTTGATATAACAGGGAAGTTGCTTAAGGAGATTATGGTTGAACGTAAAGGTTTTGCATTTTCTGTTAGTATCGAATATGAGAAGCTTCCTTCTTTTTGTTCCCATAGTATATCAACTAGGCACTTGACTTCAACTTGTAAATTTGGCAAGGAGAACATGGTGCATAATGATCCGCATTGGTGCAGAAGACTAAGCAAGCATATGTTCCTAAGGTTCTAGAGCGTAAACCGATTGATGACCAGATTTATACATCTCCGGATGGAAATTTGAATGTCAATGTTTCGGTTAAGGTTCCAGAGCAAAAACCAGATGAATATAATGAACAAATTGATACATTTCTGAGTGAAAATTTGAATGACAATGATTCGGTTGAGACCATTTATGATGAGTCTTCTGATCATGTCTCAAATTCCATTCTAGAGATATCAACTTATGTTGCAACTAATTCTGACTCTATAGCCAAGAATTGTGTCTCTGGTGCATGTTTCCAGTGCTACCTATGATTTAACAGTTAGTGGTAAGAATATTGAAATTCATTAGATTAGTTCAACCCCTATGCATCTTAATGTTGCTCATAATATGAAGATACTTGTTAAGTTTTTGGGAAATAGGGATGATGATAACCTAGAGAATGACTCTCTCTCAGCAGAGCAGTTGAATAATGATAATGCTGCTGAAGTTGATTCTGATTTCACGGTGGTTATATCTAAGTGTCAGAAATATAATCTGAGGAAGAATGAAAAATATTATGTTAGATCTATATGGCTATGTTCTTTTGCATGAGTTTTGATTTATGTCCCCCATGATTTTGCTTTCTTTTGTTTTTATTATTTGTATTAATATATTATGATGACATAGGATCACCTTGCTAAAAAAAACATGAGATATCTATCAACCATTAAATTAATTAAATGACTCACATTTGACTAGTGAGAAGATGGAGAGAGAATCCAAATGAAGATGATCCAATTTGATGATTGAACTCAATCAAATTTGACTTATATATGATCTAATTATTAGTCAAAGTCAACTTCCCTTCATGGTGCAAGAAAGGTTCAAAACAAAGGGATGTTATTTTTTGAATATCAAAATAGGAATAATATATATCGTGTTTTTTTTCCTTTTTTGTTTTTTGATGTATTTTTAATGAATATATATATATATATATATATATATATATATATATATATATATAATATCATTTATCACATACAAAATTAAGAATTTGACTTCTCTAAAATAAGAAAATATCTAAAATGATAAAATAAAGATGTATCCATCCTTAGATTATTTTTAGTAAATTAAGATCTCAATATATTTATCAAATCAAAGATAAATGCATCTTTATATTCTCACTTTAAAGGAACCAAATTCGATAAAACTAAATACTTAAACAAGAGCCATCTTAATACCAGAAATCTGTTCAAAATTCAAAGCTCGTATGTATCTTTGAGGACTGATTTAAGCTTTTAAACTGCTAACGGCTAACCCCACCATTTACACGAACCTTGACTTGACGACTGCACAACTATAGAATAAGCACAAGTTTTGAAACCGCTAACGCCACCATATACACAAACCTTCCCTGGGTAAGAACTCCAAGTCAAATTGCTCGGTTTTGCATTGACGCTTAACGCCTCAAACTTTATTAATTAAACTGTAAAGACTTTGACATTATTTTGGTGACTTGTATGAATTCATTCTTAACATATAAAGGACTACAAAATAATTTATTAAAAAAAGAGTGACAATAATTATAGTATATGAACTTCATATATAATACTCATCACTAACAAATGTGAAATAATTTAAAAATATAATTCAATTTAAATTTTATACAACTACCCAATTATGTGTTACTTTTACCTACCACATAACAATTACCATAACTTTGTTTAGTAAAAATAGTTGATAAAACCAAATTTTAGTTGAAAGCTTATACCTATACTTTTGATAGTTAAAATGACCGCCGAATGAATTTAAAGCGTTTAATAAAATTAACGGTCGAACTAGTTTATAAATATAAAATGACATAAAAAATATATTTATATGATTTTTATGTAAATTTAATTAAACCTTTATAAATAGAATATTAATTTTTAATTTTAAATATATTTATTTAAATAATATAAATGAAATGACATGTTTATATGATTTTTATACATAAATTTATTTTATGGAGGTTGGGTAAAGTTGAAACTTTATTTAATTAATAATAAGAATAAAATTAAATTAAAAACTAATAGGGTATAAGTTATATAAGCTAAATAAAAACTTTTTTAATGTTATTATACATAAGAATTTTATAGTTTTTTTAGAATACATATTTGGATAAGTTGTTACGTATTTTACAAGTTAATAATCATTTTTAAACAATTACTGTTGTTATAAAATTTGTATTTAGTAAATATTTACAATTTAATTAATCTATTTATAAATTAAATTTAATGTGAATACATTATTATATGATTTTTTTATTATTAGTTAACTAATTATATAGCCAACGAAGGTTGATCCAGTTGGTAAGGATACAGTTCATAAGTCATAACCCACAAGGTCATGAGTTCGAATCCCACTGCCGATGTGAGGATCTCGTTGGTGGATAATCTGTAAGTATCTCTAAAAGTGCTCTTTGGGCCATGACGCTTGCCCTGACCCTGGTGAGCCACCGGGACTCAACTCATCTAAACATTTTTTTTGTATATAAAAAACTAATTTTACAATATTATATATAATTTTGAATGTAATTATTTGGATAATTAAACATTTTAATAAATTAAATTTAATGTGAATACATTATTATATGATTTTTGTATTATTAATTAACTAATTATATAGCCAATGAAGGTTGATCCGGTTGGTAAGGATACGACTCATAACTCATAACCCATAAGGTCGTGAGTTCAAATCCCATTGTCGATGTGAGGATCTCGTTGGTGGGTAATCTGATTGTAAGTGTTTTTTGAGCCGTGACACCTGTCCTGATCCTGGTGAGCCCTCGGTACCCAACTCGCCTAAACATTTTTTTTTGTATATAAGAAAACTAATTATACAATATTATATATAATTTTTAATGTAATTATTTGGATAATTAAACATTTTAATAACATAAAAATACATTTATAATGAACGTGACTCAGCAGATTGCATAGACTAAACTTGTGGAAGATCATATCGGTTCCAATAATGTATAATAGTCCCATAATGAATCCAAATAATATAAGATCGTGGATGCTCCAAAAATCCATTAGGATGACAAAGATCTTAATCACCATCGTTTTTTTTTTTTTAAAAAAAGATCCATTTTGGTTCTTGAGAAAAACACCGGGGTCCGTTTTAGTCACTAAGAAAACTAAAGTACTAAATTAGTCCCTCACAATTTCAAACTAGGGACACATTAGTCCCTTTGTTTGATCTCGTTAGACACCATCTGTTATCTTCGTGGATTAGGGTTTTATGGTTGCTAATTTGGGGCAGAAATTGGAGTAACGTCGATTAGGTCACATTTTGGACATTTAAGTGTCATTTTTGGTTGTATAACGGGTCAATTTATTTGTACCGTGTGAGTTCAAAATTGTGTTATTTTGGGCATTTTAGGCATTTAAGTAAATGCTTAATAACCATATTACACTATGGAATTTGTAAATATTGTACGACAATACGCCTAAGTAAGAAAACAGAATACGTCATCGACTTAACCAACCAAAACTAACATGAGGCTAACGGAGGGACTAAAGTGTCCCTAGTTTAAAATAGTGAGTGACTAATTTGATACTTTAATTTTGTCAGGGATTAAAACGGTCCAGATATTTTTGTTAGGAATCAAAATGGGTTTTTATTCTTAAAAAAAATAAAAATAAAAATTAATACAATTAAGTGGCATGAAAATGGCACTCCGGATTTAAATGAAGTTTATCTAATTCTGTGTGTATCTCTTCTCACGTTGGTCATTTTACAGAGTCAGTCAGTCTTACAATGAAAGAAAACGTGTAGCTAGCCACCATTCTGCTCACCTACTACTGCCTCTTTCTCATTTCCCATTCTTGAATTCAAATCCCAAAACTTGATACAATTCAATTCATTCATTCATTCATATACAACTGGCTAGGCCCAGGTCATCATTTTCTGTGGGGTCCAAGCGCCAACCATCTTCTCCTTCTCCACATCCACAACAACAACAACAACAACGATGTCACCAACCGCAAAGCACTGTAATGGGTCTACACTTTTTTGTCTCTCTCGTACCTGACACTGCTAATTGAGTTGTTTCATTTTTATGGCTCTTAAGGCTGTATCATCCATCTGGGCTTCTTCCAAATCTCCTCCTCCTCCTCCTCAATTGGCTCTTCCAATTTCTCATTCTACGCTGATTGGGAATCTCAGATATGATCTTCACAAATGTCGCAAATGGGAATGTTGCTGTATTGCTGTTTTATCTCAGAGAGGTACCACTACCCTTGAAGATGACAAGCCAAATGTCACACCCTTGGTTCACTCTTCTGGGGCTTCAGACCGGGTTCACCAAAATGACTCAAAGGGGTTTCACAAAGATCTAAGCCTGCTTCCTAGTGAGTCATATCATATATCTCCCTCGCAACAAAATTTAATTTTTATGTTCAATTCGCATTCAGAAAATTCTTATTCCCATCATTGATATGTCACCATTTAGTTATAAATACATCTGTGACTCACATATCTTACAATGAAACATCGATGATTCACTATTATATCTCGATTTGGCATTTGGGGTATTGATTTTGTGAAGGCCGTTTTTTGTTTTCATGCAGAATTTTGTGGTTTAAGGATGTAAATACCTAGGCATGGCAAGGCAAACTGTAGCATTGAGCTAGTTTATTCTTTTTAGCGTCTGTGATCACATAATACACTGTTTCATGTCATAAACCAGTTCTCCTAAAAACTTAAAGCTAATATGTGAAAGCACACGATTATCTCCAACACATACCTGCACGCAAGAGCCCTGTGGGTTTGAAGTGTAAACAATAAAACAATGCACAGGCTAACTTGTGCTAAAATTCAAATTTGTATTACATGAATGGAGGCTTCAAAGATTGAACTCTAGACCACTTGGTCATGAAAGCTTTGATACCATGTTATGAATCAACTCTCCCAAAAGCTTAAGAGCATGTTTGGATATGTGTTTGGAGAAGGTGAATGTGCTTTTGGAGTGGCAAGTATGTAATTATTTTTCATTGAACGTGAAAGCTTTATTTAGCTCCGCTTGCCATTGAAGTTCAACGAAACTGGGAGCCAAACATGCACTAAGTTGTTAGGGGAAGGCACATTAATAGTTTTATATCTATAACATGCTCCTTATTATCTTTCAAAATACTTGAGGCCCCCCTTTGTTATCATCTTCCTTTTTTTGTTGAAAGCATTCAATAGTTCAATCAATATAATGTTGGATGTCCCTGTTAATGGATTGTTTCTTAAAGAGCTGAGTGTAATTTCCTATCATGTGTTAATGGATTGTTTCTTAAAGAGATGACTGTAATTTCCTATCATCCCACTGCATCTGAATGATTTTCCTCTTCTCTTGACGTATTCTTAGTTGAAACTTTGTAGATAATTAAGACAGCCAAGATGGAAGAAAAGCCCTATTAACTAAAACACAAAAAATCTTACATTTGTGCTATGTAGAAAATGGATAGAACAAATGAGCCATAGATCACATTTTTCTAAATGTATAATCATGTCAAACGCATCTAGTGTCATTTTGGTGATACATAGTGGAGACTGTCACACTGTCTAAAATCTTGGCACTGTATGATGGCATGGACGGAGAATGGTTCTTAATTTTGAGTTCAGGCATGAACTATATAGTCCTGACTTCAGATATTATGAATTCTTATAATGTATATAATATAATTAAGAGTTATCGTGTATCACACTGATCTTGCTTCTTAAAGTATAGGAAGTAGGTTTAAAAGTTGATGGTTTTAATCTATAGCATTGTACCCTACTTGTCAAAAATACACTTTGAACCATGCACCCAGGCTAGCAGTAAGTTGTTTTATCTACTTTCCTACTTTCGTCTCCCTTTTAGCATAGTTATGTAACTTCTTTGATTGCAGAGCCATTAACGGCAATTGACATTAATTCTTCTCCAAGAGATGGATCAAAGGTGCGGGTGGCTTATCAGGTATGATGCTTTATAGTTCTTTTCAAATAAAATATCCATGACACTATTGCTTTTACTAACTAGTCAATTGCCTGAAAAAGGGACTTCCGGGAGCATACAGTGAGGATGCAGCTTTGAAAGCATATCCAAAATGTGAGACTGTGCCATGTGATGAGTTTGAAGCTGCATTCAAGGTTCCATTACTTGTTTTGTTATATCTTCTCTCTCCCCCTGCCCGCTCCCCCCTCCCCATTTGATTCTTTAACTTATAAGTTGGAACTGCTGCAGTGATATATTTGTATTCTTCTTGCAGGCAGTTGAATTGTGGTTAGTGGATAAAGCTGTTCTACCCATTGAAAATTCTGTTGGTGGAAGCATCCACCGTAATTATGACTTACTTCTGCGCCATAGGCTGCACATTGTTGGGGAGGTTCAGTTGCGAGTTAACCACTGCCTCTTAGGATTGCCTGGCGTTAGAAAAGAGGAGCTGAAAGGTGTTGTGAGTCATCCTCAGGTCGAGTATTACATATTGTTCTTTTCTATCTTTTCCAAGTTGGTTAAGAGTGATCAGAGATGATGCGTTATGTTTCCTATTATGGACACACCGAATGGGTATACACGATCACGCCTTAAGATGCCAGTGACTTTGCATTAGTACAATTTGTTGGATTACATCTCAGTTAGGTTATCTTCACCGTTCTACTGCATAGTAGTTGAATATTTTTCAACAGAATACTGCCCTACCTCACTTTTAAGTCTTAACTGGATCTATGATTGCAGACTTTTGAGACTGCTTACCTGTTGACAACAAAATAACTAGTTTTAAATTTTTAGAATTATCAATTAAATGTTATAATAATATTTTTACATGCAGGCTCTTGCTCAATGTGAGATGGTGCTTAGTGATTTAGGTGTTGTAAAAATTAGCGCTCATGATACTGCTGCTGCTGCTCAGGTGTATTATGAATTTTCTTTGGTTTACTGAAAGTAAGCATAAACTAGGTTGTAGAGTGGCTTGTCCTAACAATTAGGATCTTGTGGACAGACAGTGGCCTTAAATTGTGCAAGAGACACTGGAGCTATTGCAAGTTCCCGAGCTGCAAAAATATATGGCCTTGACATTCTTGCAGAAAGAATTCAAGTAAGACTTTATTTACATGTTTTGGAAGATTAAGGTTCTAAAGTATATGGTATTAGCTTATGCTTTCCTTTGACGAGAACATGTTTTTTAATGCATGCAATGAGTGCATTCAATGTCATTTTCACTTTTGGTTGGGAGTTGATGCCTCTTCCAAATTATTGCTTTCCTTTTCGAGTCTGGTTTGGACCATGTTTATTTTCTATTTTCTCAATGTTTATGCCAATCTTTTAAAATGAGTTAGGATGGTCTTTTCTGATTTCCGATTTCCAATCTATAAATGAATAAGGCATTGGGCTTTTCTTTAACCTAATGAATATTGTTAAAATGAATTTGATAATGCAGTATTTTGCTTTATAATAGCATTTGGATGTGATTATTTGCCATCCCCCCACCCCACCCCACCCCACATATTTTATTGTGTTCCTTTTCAAATTACCTGTTATATTTCCCCCATACCTCGTTTGTGACATCCAGTTGTGTTTGAAATTTTCTGCTTTAGAAATGTCATTATATGAAATTTGTTGTTAGTTTGTCAAGTATATATGTACTGTGACTGTAATGCTGGAGATATATGCCTGTGCTTTAACATAAGAAGAAAATACATTATGGAAGGATGCCTCAGAATCTGAAACTTACCTTCATGGCTTTCCATAGAAGATCTAAAAAGAAAAAGTTCAGTGATTGCATTATTCATTCAGAAATACTTTAATCTATTTTTTTTCTGATTATTCCCTTCTCCCATTTTTAGCTTTTATTAGAAAATGCTGTAAAAAGGAGTAAACAAATTATGTTTGTTATTGCTGGTTAAGTCAAGATTAAAGTTGAGCTGACTGAAGCCCTTCTTGACAGGATGATGATGAGAATATTACTCGCTTCTTGATCCTTGCAAGGGAGCCTATAATTCCAGGAACTGACAGGCCCTATAAGGTATAAAAGTTTTAGTTATTTATATTTATATTTTTATGAATTTACTGATGAATTCGTGACTTTTCTCCCAGACTAGCATTGTTTTCAGCCTGGAAGAAGGTCCCGGTGTACTATTCAAAGCCTTGGCAGTGTTTGCTTTGAGGAATATTAATTTATCGAAGGTGGGATATATTAATTGATGTTGTAAAATTTGAAATTAAAACACATTCTTTACTCTTATTTCTTTTGCTGTAACTTCAGATAGAGAGTCGCCCACTGAAGCAGCGTCCATTAAGGGTTGTTGATGATTCAAATGAAGGGAGTGCCAAGTGAGTAATGGTTTTGTTCCCCTATTTGATATTTGCGAATTTGTTAGTTTAGACACAAATTGACCAATGGTGCATACTTTATCCGGTCAACATTTATGAAGATAATGGGAGAATGAGATGGGGTATCCAACCAAGTGATGAGAAGCATGAGGTAAAAATAGGAGGGCAGATGACAGAATTCATGATATGTAGAAATCACTTTGGTCGTTTAAATAACTAAATTATCATATATAATTATATAGATTTATTCTGAAAAGCATATTTCCAACTCTTTGATTCAAAAATTGGAATGGAAATGTTCTGATACTGGGTTTTGTTTTGCTTCATGTTTAATTGTTTATGCTTTAATGATTCTGGTGTTTGTTTGGAAATGTGTGGTGAAACAATGATTTAGGCATAAAAGTTTTCTGGTGGCAGGTACTTCGACTACCTCTTCTACATTGATTTTGAAGCTTCTATGGCTGACCCTCGTGCACAATATGCTTTAGGACATTTGCAGGTCGGCCCATTATCTCGTCAACTCAAGAGTTTAATATTGTGTTCCTTACTGAGTTGTTTATTTCACATAATCTTTTTGTCTAAATCTTTAAAATTTCTCAATGTGGATGTACCTGATATAGTTTTTTCATAATATATTCTCAATTATTGATGAATAACGAGTCTAGTTATACAATATTTAACAAGAATTACAAATTTTGTAGAAAGTATTTTTATTACATGATAAATAAGGAAAGAACAAGAGAGATAAATGGCACACTTCAATAGTTGAGGAAAATCATAAGATAATGACACTAAATAATTATGGCAATCTAGTGTCAAATATGTCAATCTACGGATTTGACTTTTCTAATCTGAAAAATGGGAGGTATCCTGGATCATTAGCATACATTTATTGTGCTGTATTAGTATGTTAAATTTCTCCATTTATCTGGGGATCTAGGTTTTGATGGTGTGATATCCTTAACTAATTTATGATGTGTGGAATAAAATGTTTCTGCTGTTCAATTTCCTATGGAGCTTATGGTAGAATATTCACAATGACAGATTTACAATTGGTTGTAGATTAGTTTAGTGCTTTTTCTGCTTGCTTGACCCAACGGCATATTCTGCAATGTTGCTCGGAAAGCAACATTATTTGATTTTGTTTTTTGTTTTGTTAAGTGGCATCTTAGTTAGACGAATTTACTATACTAAGTTTAACTCTTCAATTCAGTTGCATGCTACATTGTTAAAATTCCTTTTGCTACACTGCATCTGTGCATAATTACAAAACCCCAGCTTTCCTCATACACTGTTTTTGTTTTTGTTTTTCCATTTCAGGAATTTGCAAGATTTCTTCGAGTTCTTGGTTGTTATCCTATGGATAGTTTTATACAAGTTAAATGCCCTGACTAGGAGCAACAGTTCATGCTGTACATTTTGTTGATCTTGGTAAGCAGCTACTGCCAGCCAGAAGAACATCTTGAATCAGAGATGGACATGGGGAGAATGTATCATTTAAAGCATTTCCCTTTCACCTCTTTAAATATTCTCTTTATCTCCTAAATAGGTGCTTTGGAGTATCATGATAGTTTTAACAGTGGGGTGAATGTTGGTACAGTCTTTTTTTTTTTTTTGTTATTTTCTTTCAATTATAGATGGGGTAGGCATCCAGGATTTTAAAGTTTGATACCCTTAACTGCAAACTCCTAGACACCTGGTTCCATAAGCCTCCTTTTATTTAGATTTTAGATCCCTTTATATTAAAGGAATTGCAATGCGAGATTCTCAGTTATCAAAGTAATAAACAGTGACTCCATTGAATTATTATGGCAAATAAATGATTGAATATTAAAGTTCAATCGGTAAAGATTGACTCTAGGTTGGGAATTCCTTTCTGGGTAAAATTGTTGTTACCCTATGTTTCCAAAATATCAAACCTCAAATTTGCCCCTTCGGGACCAGTTCATGTTCCCCAAGTATTCACAACAATACCAGTCTTTGTCTCTCGTACAACAAAACATGAGATATGATAGATCAAAAAATAAAACAAACATTTGTAACTGATTCCAAAAATTTCTACTTTATGGTCCGAAGTTTTTAGCACAAATTTTCAAATATGAAGACCCTTGTTCTTAAAAAGAAAGAAGGAATATTTACATCTTTGATTTTCATTGAAAGGTTCAAACCCATAGATGATTGTAGGTAAAGGAGTAACCAAGCCTTTGTTTCAATATTGGAATATCTACACTACAAATTGGGGGAGGTTTGTGTTCTGAAAATGTGGAGGAAGATGAGGAAAAAAAAAAAAAAAAAAGACTGGAGAGGAGTAAGTGTGTTTTGTATGCACTTGAATTTAAGACACCGTTGATGACATATGGTTTTATATACAAACAGTCCCCTACTTTTTCAGTTGAAAAGAAGAAGCATCTTCACTGCAGAGCTCTACTTTGGTTGTTTAAGTGAATCTTACAGTGGATCCTATTATGTCATATCAACAACTGATTTTCATTCCAATGCTACTTACAATAAACAATCCAAATTTTTATTCTTTTTTATTTACACATGAATTTATTTTATCTTAAAATATTCATTTTTATTACCGTTGCAATTTTTTTCTAGATCCTTCCCCCCACCCCCACGACACTTTCTCATTTTCGAGATCCTTCTCCCTTGTTCCCTCATCGTCATTTTCTCTGGTGGTCCTAGCATCATACCCTCCTTCTCCCTCTCACTCGATCTCCCTAACCCAAATCAACCCTTCCCTTTCCAAATCGACCCTTCCATTCCTCCCCTCCGGCCCCTCATGGTCTCCCTTCTCTCTCCTACCTTCTACCTTTCGGTCCCTTCAACCCAAATCGACCCTTCCCTTGTGCATCTCTCTCGTCTCCCTGGTCTTTCAAATCACTGTCTTGCGACTGATGGAGATCCAACAGAGGCCATGTGAGGCGGCGATGAAGAAGCTGAGGTGCGGCCATGCCTCTCACTCCTCCCTCCGGTGGTGCGGCGATGAAGAACGTGTTATTGCTGTTTGGGTTTGTTCATGTGGGGTTTTGTTTTGGGGTCCTGATTGGGTTTCTTTTTGTTGTTGTTTTGATTTTTCAGTGATTTTGCATTCCCTGTGCTGTATATTTGGGGGAGATGAAACCTTTTTTTTTTTACTCTGTTTACCCTGTGAAGAGTTGTTTATATATGTGTGGATATGGGGCACCGCCCACATTTTACATCATTCACGTGATAAATTTTGGGTCAATCAAATTGTCATATAGATTGATCAAAATTTCAAACTATATGAATACAATATATTGTAGTATAGTATATGTACTTTTTGTATTCATAAATTTAACTCATATTAAAATAATATTTTTTGATTAAAAAAATTGATTATATTGTAAAATATTATTGAGAAAGAATATTATTTTAATTCATATTAAAATATTATTTTTTAATATATTCAGTTTTTTTAATAAAAAATATTATTTTAATATAGGTTAAATTTATGAATACAAAGAATACATATATTATACTATAATATATTGTATTCATATATTTGACTATCGTAAAAATATAATTAAAAAGTTCGAAATTTTAATCAAATTAATGTGATAATTTGATTGGTCTAAAATTTATCACATATATATAATATAGTGGATGATGTAAAATATGAATGATGTATCTTAGCCCAACCCTGATTATATGTGCAACTTTGTGACAATGCCAAAATCTTACAAGCAGCGGTGGAGTTGCTCTAAGGCATGTGCATACACGTGACATTACCATCAAATGACCACGACAAAAACCTCATTTGGATTATATAACTTATTTTCTACTTGTATAAGTATTATTTATGTAAAAAAAATATTTGAATAAGTAACTTAAGAACTTTCAAAAGTTGTTTTTTAGCTAACTCTGTGAAATCAATTTTTTAGCTCATGGAAAAACATTATGTCAAAGCTTATATGAAATATTGTTTTACAAATTTTATAGATTTTAAAAATGCTTCTTCCAACTTTATCTAAACACTAAAAAATTTAATTTAAAAGAGATTTATCACATAAAAAATTTTCACATAAATCTTTATATATTAACATTTAAATAAGTTATTTATCCTAACGGGCAAAAGTACAAAATTAGGATAATTTTATATTTACGGAAGGTGCCTGTCCTTGTGGGTTGTGGCACTCACTACCCTTACGACATTGAAGTTTGCGCAAGTTGACATGCCTGGAAAATATTTGCAAACTTCAGTTATAATTTTATAATTTTACTCTTTTCATAAGTCTTCAATAAACAATAATTTTTATAAAACAAAAGACCACAGCAAAGTACAAATGAAGTTACCAACATATGGTTGGTCCGGGTGATAATGAACTTGGACTCCTTAAACATACCGTCACGAGTTCAACTCCTAACTCTTATGTATGGAGAAAACCAGATTGGGTGGAGGCAATTCTTAAATGTCGTCCAGGTCCCCCAATGAAGATTAGTCACTGATTACGACGGTGAATACTTCGTACCGATAGCATAGTTACTTAGAAAAAGTACAATTAAGTTTAATATTGACACAAATTAATATTATATTATTTCTTCTATTTTTTTATTTGTTTTTGTATATTTGGTTATAATGATGATAAAGTTCTTAAACTATATATTTATATTTATCACATCATCCAATTTAAATTTAATTTAAATGGGAACAAAATCAACCCCTAACCCAGCAACTTTTCCATGTTATTATATAGATTAAAGACCAGATTTAAAACACTTGCTAAGCAGGACTCAATACTATATTAGTAGATTAATCATAGATAGCATGCAAAAGGAAGCATCAACTAATTTCAGTACCACATAAAAGCAAGGATACTCAAACTAGGATACAGATAAACACACAACGGCCAGTGTCAGTGCTAGACAGCTTATTCATACAAAAGCACTAGGACTACTTATTTCATGTAAAGCTCGCTCTTCACTTCAGTTCCTTCAGGAAATCTTCATTGTCAACCAAGACCTACAAAATTCATACAGAATGAATCATACCACCTAGTTATCATTAAAATGACAGCAAATTTACCACAAGAAAAAGGGGCAGATATAGGGCACATGGAACTTGTTCAAAATGCACTTCACTTCTTTGCTCAGTACTGAAGTAAAGATAGTCAACTGTCCTTACATACTAGAGCACCACAAGTTTCATACCAAATATTAAACTTAAGCATTTGTAGTTTAGCTACTCAATATCCAACTAAACAACAGAAATTTCTGGTTATTTTTTTCAAAAACGGGAAAGGAAGCAAAGGATCAGAAAAATGAAGAGAAACCGAGAAAGGATTTTTCTTTGGCCGGGGAAAGGAAGGAGGAGTAAGTTGGATGGCAAAACGGCTAATTCATAAGGAAAATATATAAAGTTGAGACATCAGTCCTCTTTTTATTAGCAAGACAAACATTCTTCAACATACCATGACACACTTCTTATTCCAAAATATTGGACATTTATAATCAGTTTAAGTTGCTAGTCAGAATACACTCCATGATAATGGAATTACACAAGCTGAAACATAACATTCTTTTGTATTTCTTGCTAAACATCCTTCAACATACCATGAGAAACTTCCTCTTCCATATTTAACAATCATAATCTGTTCATATCTAGCATTCTGCTCTTTAGTCCTAATTGTTTTGCTCATATACCCATAAGCAGTTTCAACTACATAAAAAAATTGTTATCAAAATCATGCAATTTCTGTTGAAGCAGTAACTAAGAGGTTGACACATTATATTATCCATGTTTCTTTAGGTCATGTAAGACAGAATCAAGTTATGACATTAGACAAAGATAGCATTACATTACAGCTGAGGAAGGCCCCTGAGGCAAGCAGATATGTAGTTCATTTCACAATATAATCCACTTTTAGTTTTCAGGCTTTCAGCAGATGCTTCTAGAATAAAACAAGCATAGTTGATGTCATACTCATACTCAATATGAGAAGGGAACACTTACAGTTTTCCATCCATCTGGATCTAAGAAAGAAACGATTTTTGTGTTAAGACCAGCAATCGGCCCTGGTTGCCTAGTAATCTTCCCTCCAAGTTCTTGTGTGACTAAACTAACTACCTCTCCGCTCTTGTAGACATCATCAGTGCCAATAGCAATCTGATAGATGCCACACAAATTTTATCATTAAGGTGTACATAGAAGTGCATAAAACTAGTTTAGGCTTCAAGAAAGTAAGGTAATATGTTATGAACTATTAACTAACCTGTGCATAAGCATTTCCCTTAGAGTATTCAGTGACACCATAGTTATATATCAACTCTAACACAGTTGTCTCATGCTCATCTGCATACCCAAGAGCAGCTACAGTGTACTGTAGGACATGCAAGATGCAACATAAGTAGATTTCTAGTTAGTAGGATGGCTTCAACATGAATATGTCCCCGCTAGTAAGTAGCTAGATTGCTAAGATCAAGTCCAGAAGAAAGTTCACCTTGTACTCAGGCCTATCATCCTTCCTCACCACCTTCAAGCCCAAAGCCTGTGACAATATGAGCACATAAGTACATAGCCTTAGTTAATAAAATGCATCCAGATTAATAAAATATCGTTTAAATCACAATTCATCATATGCATTTCTATGGTTCTATTTTGTGCATCAGAAACAAAAGCTATCAATAATCAATTCCTAATCTAGATCCTTGATTCATAGAAAGTAGAAGGTCAAATTTTGATCCTTTAGTGGCAGTTGTGCTATCATAAGCAGAAATCCAAAACAGTTTTGATTGCAAATTTGCAATGACAGGACTAGAATACATATAAAAAGAAAAAAAGGAATTGATCTGAATGTTACCTTTTCATAAAACTTAATTGAGCGCTCTAAATCACCAACACGAAGTGTTACTTGAGCAAATGGGTCACGGATTGAAGGTCTTTGGATGAGTGCAAAAGTGTAACCATCAGGATCCTTCACAAAGGCAATTACAGTTGTCCCTCCCTGAACTGGACCAGGCTCCCTAGTGATGTTTCCACCCTTGGCCCGGATGTGTTCAACCAATTTGTTAACCTAAAAATTAGAGAAATATATGTTTCAATTTTGTTTTCAAAGTGGAAAATTGATGGTGAAGCTTTTGTGAAGGTAGAGACTATGGCTTACATCTTGAGTTACAATACCAAAATGCCCTAAACCATCTCCGATGTCATATGAGGTCACCCCATAATCTGACAAAAAGAACATATATTCAATTAATTAGAACAATATAAAAATTTCATGTGTTATGTGGCAATTCTAACAATTGACAGAAAAAAGGAACAAAAGAAGGTACATAAAATCAAAGAATCAAGGTTTGTATGAACACAAATTCAAGAAGGGAAAGTTTAGCAAGAGTAACGTACTATATGTTAACTCGACCACAAAATGGGATTCTTCAGAGCCAAAGCCAAGAAAAGCATTGGCATATTTCTCCTCTGGAACATTTCTTTGCCTCAGAAGCTTCATTCCAAGCAACTCAGTATAGAACCTGACAGAACAATTAAGCATCTAATTAAACATAAAAATGTAATAATTAACAAGGACCCATGTAAAAAAAAAAAAAAAACTACTTGATGGTGCGATCGAGATCACCAACGCGGTAGACAGCATGAAGCAAGCGTCGCTTGTCTTTCTTTGGCCATTCCAACAAGTCTGCCATGTGGATGCAATTGCTCTGTTCTGCAGCACAAGCTAGAAGCAATTACCCCTCTAACTCTAAGTAATTATTTTAGGAAATTTACAAGCAACCATCCCAAATAGTTTTACACTCACGCTGCATGGAAGTTATAATCAAAGAACATACATACTAATATACTATAATGAAAGACAGAGATTTGAGAGAGTGCTAACCAGTGTCTGAATGACTTGAATAATCTTACCAGGGCAGGGCATCTTCCTATTTATAATGTTATCTTCACATTTTCAGGGAAAAATTGATGCATGGGTTTCGACTTGACACATGGCTGCCAATCCATGATTGTTATTTAAGCCACGAGTTCAATCAAATTGTGTTTTTTTTTTTTTTTTTGGTAAACATCAAATTGTGATTTCAAATCGAACAACTTCTGCACATTTAATAGTTTATCAGAAATTATCCTAATGTCGTTGATTAAAGAATTAATATATAATTTTTTAATTAAAAATTATAACTTTTCAATTTTTAATTGTTAAATACATTATTTTTTAATATTTTTTTTATTCTTTAATCAATGTTAATAAAACACTAGTTTACATTTACCCAAAACTATTATAAATATTTAGATTAATTATTAAAAAATTTAATAAAAAATATTGACAGGTGACATTAAAATAATTTGTTTAACAATTTATCTAGCAAATTATCAATCTGGTGCAAGTTAAAAAGAATTTATCAATTTGAGGTAAGTTGTATACGAGATATAAGACTTTGTCTTTTCTAATAAAATAATAGAAGTCATACTTCTCATATACGACTTAACCCAAATAAACAAATTCTTTTTAACACGCACTAGATTGGTAATTTGCTAATTACACTCTCTGGAGGTAAAAAAAAAACACCTCTGGAGATGATTTTCAAACAGAAGCTTTTTGTCGAAATCCGTCTAACCAGAACGTTCAGTAGAAAAGGAAAAGGAAATATCAATGGAGATTCGCTCACTTTATCCACCTTTTGTTAATTATTACAATTTACAATTGTATAACTTTTTTAATTTATGAATTTTTTGTTGATAAGTGATTTCAAAATTCAATTACAAGTGCTATACTCGAGTCCTGGATTTCCGAGTGATATGAGAAATATTATTCCGCTCACGTTGAGTTGCAACGTATACAATTAATGTTTACAATAATTCCTACATTGATGCATGAAGTTACAAAGCACCCTGCCATTGAGTTACGATAAAGGGAGAAGCTCCTTTCATCCAAGTTCACGTCCAGATTCATGTCGAGGCTCTAATAAAATAATGATATTATGGTAATTTCGTAATTTGCTGTAATCTCTGAAGTAGAAAAGCTTCTCTTAATTCTAAAATCTAGACTTTTATGCATATAGAAATTAAAAATGGATAAACAAAATTTAGTATAAATTTTGCGTTTGAACGTGGGAAAGAAATATTTTAATTCGTGAGAATAGCATTATATAAAAATACCTATATATCGAAATTGAGACTGTGGCATGAATAATTATATAAATACCTATAAATATGATTTTGTGTACACTAAATCAACAACTAGCTTACGGTTCAATATTTAATGTAAAAAATTGTATGACCGTTTAAGTTAGTTTGATACAAGTTATATATAAAAAAGTATTCCCGTAAATGTTGGTAAGGGAATAAAAGTTTTTCATATTTGGTACAGGCTTTAAAAATTTATTCTCAGGCATAAAAGATTCGTGAGAATAAAATTAGTGAATGATAATTAGAAACTTGAGAAAACTCTATTCCCATGTGAGAAGTTGGTAAAAAAACATTCACGAGAATATGATTCCCAAAGATATAATTTATTTGTGAATAAAACAATTCAGGAACCAAACGTCACCTAAGTATAAACTTATATAACAATTTAATTTAATGTGAAGTGATGTTATAGCGTACTTTCTTTCTAATAAAAAAACTTGATGTTTATAACAACAACAAAAAAAAAACTATGGGTGTGTTTGGGTAAACAACTTAATTAAGAACTTATCACATAAGACCTTATCGCATGAGAGCTTATGCCATAAGCGCTTAAAGAAAAAAGAAAGAAAGAAATAGCATGAGAGGATTCGAATAGTGAAAAACACGGAGAGGGTGTTTAGTGCATAAGCTCTTATGATAATTCCATAAGCTTCTCCCAGTGACTTATGAAAATAAGTCAAAAACTCCTTATGGAATGTCATAAGTTATTTTTATAAGCTCTGTCAAACACACTGCATAAGAGCTTATGTCATCAGATAAGTCAAAAAGAGCTTAAATTAATAAGCTCTTCCAAACGCCACCTATGTGTTTATTGAACAAACTTACACAATAAAAAATGTCTAGAACAAAACATTTTTTTTTTTACGCAAGAACAAAACTTTTCTATTAAGTTATATATACCATGGATGTATGTTATCAAAATTAAACATAATGAAAAGTAGTTTATTCAAAATTATTTTTTCTAAAAAACAAGAAATAAAACATGACTACTTTTTTATGGGAGAGCACAAAATCTCTCCTTTGTATTTGTGCATCTATCACCGATTGGAAATAGTTTTTTCAATTTTATCAAGTAGGCAAAAGTTTTAAAAAAAAATAAATATGAAATAAAATGTTTCGCGAGTCTTATTAAAATTTTAAAAAAATTCTTAATCTTATATCCCCTTAGACAGCTAGCATTCTATGTACCAAAAAAAAGACAGCATTCCAAAAATATGCTGGGAAGGGAATCAATAAGCTAATTTCTTGACTTAAAGCTAATTTCTTGACTTAAAGAAGTGTCAGAAATTAAATTAATTTAGTTAATTAATGAATGATTTCAGGATAGTTCCTTCATTACCCTGATGCCCTCCTCTAGATGACTAGTCTCCATCGCTTCCTTGGATGCTTCATGGGTTGTCTTTTTGTTTTTGTTTTCTTCCTGATTCCGATGTTAGCGTTCCATCGTCACAATTTTTACTACACGTGAACGTGAATGGCGTGCTGTGCTCGTTGACAATTTTTTCATATGAATTTAATTTCTAGGCCGTGTGAGTATAAGGAATTTCTATACATAAATTTAATATTATTTTGATAAATCATTATTATTATTATTATTACTAGCGGCAAGACAGGCACTCACGTGCCTGTCTGGTCGCATTTCTAATGCTTTTACTCGTCTTTATTGTATGGATTTATCCTACTTTACAATGTATCGTAATAATATAAACACACATTATATACATCACTGTGTTAATAATATAATGTTACAAATAATTGTAAAAATAAATAAGATACATATTCTAATAAAAAACAAATCCAAGGTACCAAATATAATTTAGTTACAACTATTATTTGACTTCGACATCACAGCATTTAGATCTATAAGAAGATTATGTATAGATCGATTTTCAGGAGCTTTTTTCATTTCCCTGTATTACAAACAAAATAAATTTATAATGCATTGCTTTATGGTAGATAAAAAGTAATAAAGGATATAAAATAAAATAAAAGAAATACATAATTTACTTCTAATGGTTGCATACCTTGTCACGATTGTCAAAAAATCTTCATACTTTTTATCATCTGTAATATTTTTTTGTTTAATAAACTACAAAATAAATAAAAAATGTAAAACAAAAATTCGGAACATTCATTATCAAAATCATTCATAACAAATATAATGTATTATTAAAAGAACACATATTACATTGTCAAGTAAGACCATTTTTGGTTCCAAATGCATTGAGCAATCACGAACTCTTGTGTTTGGTAATGTAGCCTCAAGTTTCCTAATAATTTTTGTTAAAAAAAGATAGCATTTTAATAAATTGTTGAAATAATAAAACATAGTATATAGTAAAAAAATATGTATATTATCATATAGAATACAATACATAATACATTACCTTTCTAACCTTTGAGCCCACAATTCTCTTTTTACCATATTCCATAGCTGAGTCTTATCTGCTGTTACTGTGGCACCCCACCCAAAAGAGTATATCTTTAGGTGATGTACCTGATTATCTAAAGATTAGAATAGTGGTTTTTTATACAACGTCATAATATGAAGTATTCTAATAAAATTTTATAATTCACCTTGTTGTCAACTGGGCTTAAAGATGAGATTGACCGCTCAGCCTTGAATATATTCCATAGTTTTCCAAAGTCGTGATCCTATCAATTTTTTATTCGAATTGGTAAGAGATTGATATGGAAAAATGTTTAAATAAAAGTTGTTCACATGAACCTACCTGCTTGTCACAGCACATGCCGGAAATATTTGTCAGCATCTCTTGCAATAAACGGTAGCTCTCCTTGAACTCTAGTTCAACTGTACAATTTAAATATATAAGATGATTTTTGGTTGTTCTGGGTAATATTAGTGTAATGCATTATATGTATAGACGATTTAATAAATTTAAAAATACAATACCGGAGTCCGAGATAACAAAATATCCTTGAAGACAACATTTCTGGTGAAGTGGCCATCTTCCCCTTCAATTTTTCCTTCTTTTATCGGGATTTTTGTGTCATTTTGAGATACGCCTCTTGATAAAGCCACATATAGTTGACCATGACTGAACACATGTCGTGGAAGATAAATCCCAACATTGGGAATAGTTTGTCCTCGTGCCTTATTTATAGTTATTGCAAAACTCGGTTTAAGCGGAAATTGCTTCCTAATAAGAACAAAGGGAAGTCCCGTGCTCTCGATTGTCTTTAGTTTAATCCTGGGCAAGAAGGCTCTCCGCCAAACATGGTTGCCTGTTATGATTTCTACATCCAACAGGTTCATAGATACACCACGACATAGTAATCGTGAACCATTACAGAGGCCAGATTTAGGGTCGATGTTTCGTAACAACATCAGCGGTGCTCCTTTTTTTACCTTTAGAATATGCGGTGGCAAACCACCTGGAGCAATGGAATTTAAGTATTCCTGTTGATATAAGTTTCTTGTGTCCCCTTCGACCTCATCAAAAGACAACAAACTTTGGTATTCACCTGGGAAATGTTCGATAATAATGTCATTTAGTTTTTGAACATCCTCATTTTTTGGTGTCAGTATCGCTCTTTCCACCATATAAGATGCATCCCAACCATGATCTTCTAATTTGGGGAATGTTTGCTGTATAAGTAAACGTATCGAACTTTCACCTTCCCATGGAATTGCTATTTGTTGGGGTACCCTAACCATATCATTATCCTTTGTAGGTTCAACACCATCTCCTATCCGCATAAGATAGTCGGCAAAATCTCGATCTTGTAATGCACGCATGTTTTGGCATAGATGCAATACCTTTGTATTAGCCCATAGATGAGATTTAACGATACATGCAGAAATCGTTTGTGCGGTAGTCCCTTTTGGAACAACAGGAAGTACTTGGCGGAAATCCCCTCCCATAATCATCACTTTCCTCCCGAATGGAGCATCACAGTCAAGAATATCCTTTAAGGTGCGGTCTAATGCTTCTATAGCATATCTACTTGTCATGGGTGCCTCGTCCCAAATGATTGCTGTTGTTTCTCTTATCAGCTTTGCGAGATCAGATTGTTTACTTATTGAGCAAAAGGACCCTTCCTCTGTATTGATGGGTATCTTAAATCGGGAATGTGCCGTCCTACCACCGGGTAATAATGTAGCTGCTATACCAGATGAGGCTATCGCCAAGACAATTTGACCCAAATGTCTTAATTTTCCAATTAAGGTGCGATAAAGGAATGTCTTACCCGTTCCTCCTGGCCCATCCACAAAGAAAACCCGACTTTTCTTACGATGGATAACATCCATAATGGTACTGTAAGCAAACAACTGGTCATCATTTAACTTCTCAACGAAACTCAAATTTTCAATAGGAACTTGGACCGATAGCTCTTCCTGTATAACTCTTGGAACAGGATTACCTTCAGTGGTCTCCAATGATAATACAGGCAAAGCATAATCTGTGATTTGTTTTCCATGTTGAAGTAATAGGTCATTCAAATCCCTTAATAGCATGTTAGTTAATGATGACCCATTCACAGAGGATGTTGAAGGATAGTCGTCTACCATGTGGGTGTAAAACTCATCCCATAGGCTTCTTACATCTGTTGGTTCACAAAAGACCAATATAGTAGCAAACAATCTCCGTAAAGCATATGGCATTCGTAGACTTGATGCTTCAAATAAACATTCGCGAATACTGTTGTCTTGTTCTAAAAAGCCCCATTGCTCGGCTGCTTTTTGGAATGTGGTGTAGCATCTGTTGTTTACTGTGAGCAAGTAATCCCAACTGGTTGGTCCTCTTATATGAGATAATAATACACGCAAATAGAATTTCTCCCTGTCTGAAGGTGACACTATATATTCTTCCAATAACTTTCCTTTGTATTCTTCGTCTGACCCATTCTTTATTTCCTTTATTCCATAAATAGTGTTCTGGAATCTCCCGGTACAGATAACACCTTGCTTGTGGATCTTTCTGGTTCAAGGCAAAGAATTGTGTGAGCATTGTTAGGGAGTTACGCACATCATTTAGTACATCGTCGATTCTTTGATTTGTACGGTATCGCACTTGATGTTGATTTGGTAGGTGGATTTGTAATCTTTCAACACTTGGATACATTCAGTACATGGTGAATGAAAATATTCTCCATAACGCCTCTGGAGCACAAATCCATCTTGCATCAATATACTGCTTGACCTCATCCATATGAACCTCCATGGCAACTCGATCAGGACCTTTGTAGACATATTTATAGAGGTACTTGATACTCTTGATACTCTCGCACACTTCAACATTTATATGACAGTCATACTTTAACAAAGAACCATGGGTTATAAGGGACCACCCAGCTATTATCTATAGACATATGTCTATTCAAAGGTACTGGAGCATCATTCCGTCTTCTATACCGTGGATATGAGTCAATACCTTGTCGTGTCTCTTGGATGAACTCTTTTGGGAACCCCTTGTTACATTGGCCATCCTTCATACATGGTGATCTTGGATTAAGTCTACCGCACGGTCCATGAATCATGTGTTTTAGTACTGCGGCATGTAATTGTGGTTCCTCTTCAAATTTTGGTATTTCCGCTCTAACAACGCTATCATATTCTTCTGGGTTACGTAATCTGTCATTAGGTTCCATGATTAGTAGCATATGCACGTGAGGCAATCCTCGTTTTTGGAATTCAGTTACATACATATAACATTTGACCTTTCCTAAGACGCCTTTTTTAATTAGGTCATGCTTCAATTGTTCGAACTTTGAACGGAAGATTCTTGTCAGCAAGTCTGGACGATCTTGTGGAGTTTGATATGGGCCAAGTTCAGATGATATTTCAATCCATGAAGGATTGCATGTCATGGTAAGAAAAATATCAGGTTTGCCGTCGTGAAGCACAATAGCCATACCATCTTCATACCGTTGTGTCATGTCTCGACGGCTACCAATAAATGATGAAGGCAATATGGTTCTCCGTCCGATATTTTCTACAAATAGTAATTGTACGTGTTGATGTGTTTGATGTATTCGACATATATTTCTGTATAAATAATTTTGATATATGTTATGAAGAGTACCTGTAGCAGTTTCTCCCACATGCAAAGCATCTTGCAAGCCTTGATACAATTCAGAGCGAATTTTAATTTGGTGAGTTTGGACCCACCTTAACCTTGCTGCTTCGATCTTGACATAGTTGTCTACTACATATTGTTGTAGTAGTCGTCCCGATTTTAGCAATATGGAATAATCATTGGAACGAATCTACAATCCATGAAACAATTAATGACTAATATAAATGTATTTTTTGTAAATTAATATTATATAATTTATAAATCAAAATATTTTAGAAATTACATTATGTACCTGAAGCATGTAACTGTAATATTCTAGACATGTTATAGGTTGTCCTTCATCATTTTTGGTTTCGCGGTCCCATCCAAACGTTCCGTAAGGGAATAATAGAGGATATTGTAATGGATCATAATATCCCGTAGTTTCTTTAACATTTATTAGATTCCCAACATGACCCATCACGATGATATCCCTTTCAGTTGAGATTGATATCGTGTCTCCACCAACGACAATTGCTGCGACTTGGGATGCAGTTGGCATATTATACTGTGGTTGATTAGCAGGGCGCTCCTTGATGAGTAGACTACAATCATGTACATCTGGACGTTGTGCAAGTTGCCTTAATGCGTGCACGTATGGATTGCAACAATGGAGAATTTGTTGCAACTTTTGAACAATATTTTGTTGAAGTTGAGGGTTTTCAAGCATCCTGTTTTGTAACTCATGCTCTGTATCGTAGAAGTACAGTTGCAAGAATCGTGGTCTTGAAGCCTCACTTGGATAGAATCCTCCTATCTTATGATAGATTGCACCTTGAGCACGAAAACTATATATGCCACGTCCAGTTGCAGCGACATTCTCATCAATATGTACACCCATTGAAGTGAATGAGAGCACATGATTGTAACTCCTAATGTGTTGTCTAAAATGTCTTCCTTTGGCTGAACTGTCTGAAACTATTTCTAGCAACTCTGGAGGTGCATCTACTTGTTCTAACGATATCTTCCCACGGAGCAAAGACATGTCACGTGATTCATGATAAAATAATCGTGCATTGCAACGTGTACATGTGCTTGGGGGTGGCAAACGGGAAGCGGCCATTGGTGAAGTGTTAAGAAAATCTCTAGCACTATTATGTTTTGGTCGGAAATAAAACTGCAAATATGCGTTTAAAAAAAATATATAACAGTTTTTTAAATGTGCATATTATTTGGATTTTTTAGTCATATAAGGACAATGTTCTAGATCCATTTTCATCAAATTTTGAAATTAAGATTACTGAAGCTATACAATAATTTATTTTCAATGTATGAAATTAAATAATATCGTACAAATTACCAAAAATTTATAAATTAATATTGTTGAATGTCTAACACTAACCGTGTACATCAGTTGTTCCAGCCTCTTGGTCATGTGTTCCTTGAAACCACAATAAAGGCAATATTAGGTTCTGCATTACTTATTGGTGAAAAAAGAATTATTAAATAATGGAAGGTAATAAATTTTTTATGTATAACCACATACAAAAGCATTAGAAATGCGGATGCATTACAGTATTACATAAGTAGTAATTAATTAATATATACAATTTTAATATAAATATCAAAAGGTGCAAACCGCCAAATATTTAAGTATTAAAATTTCTAAAAGTCTACAACTAACCATGACCACCACTTGTTCCAGCTTCATTGTCATGTGTTCCTTGAAACGATGTTGAGGCAATAATAGGTTCTACAATATTTATTGTTAACAAAAAAAAAACAATTAAATTAAATAAGGTAATCAAACTTTTATGTATAGAGACATTCAAAATGAGAATCAGAGATATCACATTTATTTATTACAAATATAGAATCTTTGTTGATAATGATAAGTTTTAAGCTTCCAAATTTTATAGATAATTCAAATTTACTTATATCTATACTAAAATATAATTTGTTGGCAAATTACGATATCTAAGTGTTAATCATTATTTGAAAAGAAAAAATAATCAATGTTTTAAAATTTTAATATAAAATACTAAATTCAAAGATGGCATAAAATTTCAAGTTTATATTTTGCTAAATGTCCATCACTAACCATGTCCGCTACTTGTTCCGGCTTCATGGTCATGTGTTCCTCGAAACCTCGTTGAAGCAATATTAGAATCTGCATGATTTAGTTTTGAAAAAAGATTTATTAAATAAAATAAAGTAAGCAAATGATTATATATACGGACATTTAAAAAAAGTGAATGAGAAATGTCACATTATTTGACGTGCAAAAATAGAAACTTTGGTGATAAGCATAAGTTCTAGGCCAAAACTTTATAGATAAACCATTAATATAAAGTAATATAGTTGCTAATTACCTTGATGATTAAATTTAAATAAAATTAATAAATGACTAAAGTATTATATACATTTTCTATATATATTGATATATTTATATATTTTATACCTGTAATATTTTGGTGAGCACTGGTTGATCGTGCAAGACGTCGCATAGTTGTCAATCTCATTGTTCTTGTCTCCATAGCAACTATATTCCTTCCACGTCTATAATGTTCTCGTCGTCTAGCTGCTTGTTCTTGTCGTTGCTCTGCGGTCATTCTCTGCCTTCTGCTTCTTGTAAGTTGCCTCCACAACTCTCGTTGATGCTCTTGCGATCGATGATTGTTAATATTTTCCATGTCGAAATAAAACCTAGTTATGTATAAAATGACACTAATTAAAGATGTTAAAATAAATATGAAATTAGTTTTACAGAAACATCAATTTGGTTACTGATTTAGTAGGAGTTAGCTAGGCACATCACAAAAGAATTTAGTAAAATGGAACTAAAGGAACACAATATTATCGGGTGTATTTTTTGAGGCAAATATAGTATAGAAATATTAATATATATATATATATATATATATATATATATATATATATATATATATATATATATAGTGCTTGGGGTATATTTGTAATATTTAAAATTTGACACAAAATAAATGTTTTTTTTTATACTTGGCCATTATCTTATTGTATAGATGTATAGATGTATAGAAGATTACTATATAATTTGTTGACTGATATAACAATATCATATTATTTAAAAAAAATCTATAATATTTTCATATTTTTAAAATCAATTTCAAAATTCCTTAAAAAATGCATTTCAAAATGTTGGAACATAAAATTAATAGAATGGTCATACTAAATCAAAATAATATAACTTTTATAAAGTTAATTTGAGCTGTGACATCTTGTAAAAAAAGTTATTTTTAGTTATGATATCAAATCAATTAGAAAGGAATACCCAAATCATCTAATATTTTAACACAACACATATAACATTTAACACATAATAATAATATAATATTTACCTATAAAAAAAATAGAGGATAATGCAAACAATAAAAAAAATCAAAACATTTTCAAAACACTAATCTAATCTAAAACTCCAGCTCAATAATTTATTCTTTAGAAAAATTCAAAATATCAATGGAGTTGAACTGAAGCATAATACATTACATGTTAATACAACTAATACAATAACTATTGCCATCTCACAGCTTGGTCTTCAAAAGTAGATTCAAAAGAATCATTTATATCTATTAGTATAGATAAAGATAATATATAAAAGAGCATAATAGCAATTTAAAAGTAATGCAAACAATCAAAACATTACTGATTCAAACCCATAACCAACCCTGCAACTTTGTGTAGAACGTCCTTTGAAGCCATTTTGTTGGCAACACAAAGCATATAGTATTTAGCATATCAAAAAAAATAAAAATAAAGCATACAGTATTCTACACCTTAATATGTAAACGACTGTATCAAGCATATATTCTTATTATATTTTTACTTTTATTTTTTATGTTGGTAAGTGTCTGCTAAGTTGGGCCAAGTAACTTAGGCCATTGTCTAAAAATATGATATTTTTTATTTAAAAAAAAATTAAAGTGAAATAAGGGTATATCTACTTAGTCTCTCTCTCTTTCTTTCTGTTTCCTTCTCTCCCTCAACTTGTATTTGTCTCTGGTTATACAGTTTTGTGGGTTATGTAAGAGATGCAAGTTACTCTGAATTTTTTTTTTTTTGAAAAGATAGTGGGTGACAGTTGTTTTTTTTTTGTGACAATAGTTTTTTCAATTTTAGAGTAGCATATTCATTTTTTCCCTCATCCAACCAATGAGATTCAAGATTCCTAAGTTATAGGGGCAAATTAGGTAACATAAAGTCAGTAAAATCAATAAATGTATATCATACAATATCATATAAAACAAATAGGACCTTGTAGATGCTTGGTTGATTTCTTCTTTCTGGGTAAACTTTTGAATTTTCACTACTTGCACGATTGCTCGTTCGAACTCCGATCACAGTTTATACCCAAAATACAGACTATTTGACAATAATTGAATACTTTGGTAGGATAGGCACATCAATGTAAGGAGATCTGTACAGTGGCATATAATACACTGTAAATATGGACAACGACACAAATATACTTATCATTTTTTCAAAGGAAAAATAATATATGAAAGAAATAACATCCATATCACAGGGAAACCTCAAAGAAATCAGGAAACCCAAGTAATGACCCCAAATAATAGAAAATAAATCAAGAACGTACCAAATTTGGTAGGGTTGATGTTGGTATTGGGCAGTATGTCGGTACGGTATTTTACTATTTCATGTGGGTACGGTATTTTAAATAGCTTACGAAAATAAGCTATAAGCAAAGGTTGTAAACTTGTTTACCAAACAATTCTATTCTGGTCAAACAAATTCTTTTTATAGACATTGCAACAATTGTTGATGAATCAAATCAACCTAATGGTGATTCTATATTTCGCTTTTAACAATCAAATAATAATCAATAAACATCAAAGAAATATCAGAATAGTACTTGGTGGCACCCCTTGTTCTTTCTTTCTTCTTGTTTTCTGACGTGTAACAACAACTTTTCTTTATAGTTACTGTTTATACAATTGGTTTTCATGTGGCAAAAATACGAAAAGCAGTACATGATATTTTGATGTAAAGATTGAAAAGAATATGCAGTTAATATATTAAATCTTTAGGCAATGACTATATTCTATGGATCTATTGGAATTTAATTGGCATAAAAGGCAAACCCATTATCGTTGGAGTGTAAAATATTTATAAGCCATGAAACATGTATGACAGATTGAAACTTACCTCTGTGTTTTTTTTTTTTAAGGAAAACTTACCTCTTTTTGTACGGCACTGGATTTGCAATAATCCTTTCTCATTTCTGGTGTAGTATTCTAATCATTGGGACAAAAAAAAAATTCAACTTCTGTCAAACATCTCAGTTGCAACCTTCTTTGGAGCAAGTCCCTTTTTGGTTAGAGATCTTCACTCTGAATGGCAAAAGCATGTACTTCCATCTTCTCAACAACCTGAGAAATCCCTTACTTTGTCTCCACTAACTCTATTTTCCACGTTGAAATCAAGCTAAACTTCATATGCTAACCTCTAACTAATAGACCTTCAAGAAATCACACAATATATAAAAGTAATTACGGTAAATTCTGCTAGATAATATAGATGACTAAATCATAAAAAAAAAAAATCACCCACATCCTATGTCTTAGTGCTTGCTCCTGTTGCCTACGGGCTTCCTTTCTATGCTTCTTCTTGCGCTTGTGAAACCCAGTCACCTTGCACCTAATAATGGAGAAATGAAAGCAGTTAACATACTTTGCGGTTTTATTCTTCTTCTTCTTTTTCTGAAGGCACGTTTATCTGCTTCGTTCCTTTTAACAATTTAATTTCATAGTGTAATTGTTCCTTCCCGCATGCCTAACTTTCCTCTAGCAGTTATGTCAACTTTAAATTGTAAATTTCAAAGTTTAAATAATTGGAAGTTATTAGGGGTAATGTTAGCATTTTGAAACGTGAGAGAAATGGAGCAGTTAATGAGTAACCATGAGTGCACATTCTCTATCTAAGTCCCTAACAGTTAATGAAATCAAAATCAAAACTGCATAATAGTACACCATACCATGTCATCTATTCTTATATTATATATTGGTTACTTATAGTTGGGAAGGGTATTTTAGGGGTATATTTGTCATATTAAAAATATGACACCAAATAACCGTTTTTTTAGCAACTCTGCCATTATAGTATTGTATAGATTTTAGATTATTAAAATAAAAATACGCACGTCAAAATATTGGTGAATGTCGGTGTAAAATTTTTTACGCGGACAATACATGCTACTTTAATTATTAGTGAGTGACTTTTATGATAGTTAGGATAAAAATCAAACATTTTAATCTATGTGACAATTTTTAATTGGTTGACTGTATAAAAATTCTTTATACTAACAATACATATCAATTAAATTCAAAAATTAATTTGCAATTAACATATTCAATACATTTTTTATAATAGATGGAGGAGATTAATCTATCAGTAAATTTAAAAAAGGATCATTTTTTCTATAAAAAAAACTGGTTTTTTAAAATTTTTCTATATACTGACGGTACATACTAATTAAATCCAAAATTAATTTGCTTTTAACATAGGTTTTCTATGATAGACTCCGAGGAGCTTAATCTATCAGTAAATTATGTTGTAGTTAATTCAAACCATAGCTTAGAAGTTAGTTAGGTGATAGCGTGCGAATGCACGTGCGATTCCGGCAAGTGTACCGGACTGCCGTCAAGTAATAAAAGATATCGAACCCACAGAGACTGTGTTCCCGAATCACAATTAATTTCGAATAGATTGAATCTGAACTGTATGAAAGGGTTTTGAAATTGGTTTTTGAATTGAAAGATAGATGAGCAGAGAACAACTAAAACAGAAAACAATTGTTTATGGGGTTTTTATCTAAAACGGGTTCCTAGGGATTTGGGTTACCTTTGAGGTTGTTTATGTTGCTAACTGATTTACCCTTGTTGATTACCGAAATTGCCTTGAAGGCGAGTTTATCCTCTGATAGCTTAAGCTCCCTTTCGGGTTACAAAAGCCGTGCCCAATTGACCCGACCCCTACTCTCGTGGTAGTCGATCCCAGATTGGACCCTTTGCGTTCCGTGACAACTCCTTGCTCCTCGAGGGACGGCTTCTAACTCTCGTGATTTCAGTCCCAAGTCTGACTTCTATAGGTCCGACACCCAAGTTCACCGCTAGGTTCCTCCTTGAAATGTCTCGGTCATGCAAATAACCCTAGTTCACCGCTAGGTTCCACCTTGGATCATTCACATCTCACAAACCAGTGGCTGCCGGGCTTTACGAGTGAATCACCCTAGAGATCCTAAGTTCACCGTTAGGTTCCTCCTTAGAACGTCTATGTCACGTAAATAAACGGTTGCCGAAATTTATGAGTGATAAACACACTAGAAATCAGATCTAAAGCAAATCGTAATTAACAAAGAGTTTACATCAAATTTACATCATAAACAAACTTGGGCAGAGCCCTAATCCCTAGAAACTATGCTACTACTCCATTATTGACATGGAGATCACAAGAATGGATGACAACATAATAAAAATCAGAAAAGAGAAGAGAGGAGAAGAAGAGAAGAGATCTATGCCTAGAGTAGTAGCCCCAAAGGTGTTGATGATTCAATTGTGTCCCCTGTATCTGATGCCTTGGTCCATATTTATAGAAATGGGGAAGTTAGAGTCCCAAACCAACTCAAAATCTGATCTATTTTCGTTTTCTTCATGTCCTAGTAATGCGCTTAACGGCCTGGATGGACATCACGGCCAGGCCGTGACGGTCTCTGCCTCTGCAAATCTGGAAATTTCAATTTCTCGCGACGCGAGATATGTCTCGCGACGCGAGCCCTCTGCTTCATGGCCGTGAAGAATTTCACGGCCGGGCCGTGATGTGCTCCGACTTTTGGTGGTTTTGGGTCACGGCCGTGATGGCTATCACGGCCAGGCCGTGATGACTCGACTTGACCTTTCTTCTTTTTCAGTTTTGCTCGATCATGGCCGTGATGGGCATCACGGCTAGGCCGTGATGGGCTCTGTTTGGCTCATTTTCTTCAGTTTTAAAGCTCCATCTTCATCCAAACTTCATCATGGTTGATCTTGAGCAATTTACCCTTTATATCTGCAAAACAACACACGAAAACCGCCTTACCCGTTCCAAAGGAAAATTAACCTAAAATCTAATAAAAATATGCCTAAACTACATGAAAATGCATGCAAAATGATGGACAAAGATGAGGTGGAATCACACTCATCAAATCCAAAAACTTGATAGCGTCATGAATGCACGTGCGATTCCAAGTGTGTATACGATTGATCGTCAAGTAATAAAAGATATCGAACCCACAGAGACTGTGTTCCCGAATCACAATTAATTTCGAATCGATTGAATCTGAACTGTATGAAAGGGTTTTGAAATTGGTTTTTGAATTGAAAGATAGATGAGCAGAGAACAATTAAAACAGAAAACAATTGTTTATGGGGTTTTTATCTAAAACGGGTTCCTAGGGATTTGGGTTACCTTTGAGGTTGTTTATGTTGCTAACTGATTTACCCTTGTTGATTACCGAAATTGCCTTGAAGGCGAGTTTATCCTCTGATAGCTTAAGCTCCCTTTCGGGTTACAAAAGCCGTGCCCAATTGACCCGACCCCTACTCTCGTGGTAGTCGATCCCAGATTGGACCCTTTGCGTTCCGTGACAACTCGTTGCTCCTCGAGGGACGGCTTCTAACTCTCGTGATTTCAGTCCCAAGTCTGACTTCTATAGGTCCGACACCCAAGTTCACCGCTAGGTTCCTCCTTGAAATGTCTCGGTCATGCAAATAACCCTAGTTCACCGCTAGGTTCCTCCTTGGATCATTCACATCTCACAAACCAGTGGCTGCCGGGCTTTACGAGTGAATCACCCTAGAGATCCTAAGTTCACCGTTAGGTTCCTCCTTAGAACATCTATGTCACGTAAATAAACGGTTGCCGAAATTTATGAGTGATAAACACACTAGAAATCAGATCTAAAGCAAATCGTAATTAACAAAGAGTTTACATCAAATTTACATCATAAACAAACTTGGGCAGAGCCCTAATCCCTAGAAACTATGCTACTACTCCAGTCTTGCCATGGAGATGACAAGCTGGGTTGACAACATAATAAAAATCAGAAAAGAGAAGAGAGGAGAAGAAGAGAAGAGATCTATGCCTAGAGTAGTAGCCCCAAAGGTGTTGATGATTCAATTGTGTCCCCTGTATCTGATGCCTTGGTCCATATTTATAGAAATGGGGAAGTTAGAGTCCCAAACCAACTCAAAATCTGATCTATTTCGGTTTCTTCAGGTCCAAGTAATGCGCGTCACGGCCGTGATGGACATCACGGCCAGGCCGTGACGGTCTCTGCCTCTGCAAATCTGGAAATTTCAATTTCTCGCGACGCGAGATATGTCTCGCGACGCGAGCCCTCTGCTTCATGGCCGTGAAGAATTTCACGGCTGGGCCGTGATGTGCTCTGACTTTTGGTGGTTTTGGGTCACGGCCGTGATGGCTATCACGGCCAGGCCGTGACAGACTCTGACTTCAGCCTTTCTTCTTTTTCAGTTTTGCTCGATCATGGTCGTGATGGGCATCACGGCTAGGCCGTGATGGGCTCTGTTTGGCTCATTTTCTTCAGTTTTAAAGCTCCATCTTCATCCAAACTTCATCATGGTTGATCTTGAGCAATTTACCCTTTATATCTGCAAAACAACACACGAAAACCGCCTTACCCGTTCCAAAGGAAAATTAACCTAAAATCTAATAAAAATATGCCTAAACTACATGAAAATGCATGCAAAATGATGGACAAAGATGAGGTGGAATCACACTCATCAAATCACCCCAAGCTTAAAACTTTGCTTGTCCTCAAGCAATTACTCAGGCCATAAGATATAAATCATTCAAAGCATGGATAGTGAACTAAGAACCCTAGAAGCTAATCCAAGTAATAGGCATTTTTAATAAGCACTCAAGAGATAATCAAGTTCAAGTCCAATTAGAAGCTTAGGTTTTTTCAAGTTCATGTCCTCACTGATTTGGGCACTCATCTCACCTCACTCAAGTGTTTTAGGGTTTATGACAATTCACTCCATTTCCTCAAGTAAAGTATTTTACCATAGGCTTGACTATTAACCAAATCTCTACTTTATTTAAGAAAACACTTAAGAATCAAGAGGTCTTTTCCTTTGGTTGTAATGTGGCCATGGGATTTATTGTTAGGTGGGAAAATCAAAGAAAGGGAATTTTCAAGAAGGCTAGATAGATTATCAAACATTACAAGGTATGACACCTTCTAAAATACCCCTTTTTGGGCTTTGGTTTACTTTTCCACCTTTCTCTTCTTCTTTTTTTCTTTTTTTTTTCTTTTTTCTTTTTCTTTTCATTTCTCACTTTCTTTGTCATCCCCTTCTCCATTTTTTTCTGTTTATTTCATTTTTATTTGTTTGGAGAAGGGGAGATTTTTAGCTCAAGAGAAATTACTTTCTAGCTTTTTCATCCCATACTTTTTCCAACTACCATTTTGCCCTTTTTGTAATACTTTAAAAGGTGTCATACCAAGCATTATTTATCCAAGCAATTCAAGGTACCAAGAAAAGTATTTTATCTTTAGGCTCAAAATTGGGCAACTAAGGGGTAGCATTTATTATTCAAAGCTCGGGAGGCCGGAAAAATACCTAGTGCCTCAATCATTTTCAAAAATGTTTTCAGAAATTTCTAAGTTTTGAAATGGTTTCAAGTCAAGTTCTAGAAAATACAGTCCAAGAGGAATTAAATCACTCTATCACAAGAAATGGGGTAGATTTAGTGAATACCCCTTTTTGGCTCAAAATCTTACATTTAGTAGTTCATAAATCAGTGAGGAACGCAAGTTTAAGGGACCACATGCTAATTATCAACTATCAAATGACTATCTCAAGAATTTTTTTATTTTTAGCCATATCACAAGAATAATGAAAAATTGGGTTCAAAAATTCACTATCTCAATTCATTTGGCTCCAAGTTCTTACAATCGGATGCATGTTCTAAGTGAGGGGCAATCTAGAGAATGTGATCATACCAATCTATGCCTATGAGAATGCAATATGAATGCAACAATGCAAATGAAAAAATAAATACCCCTACCCCAAGCTTGATTACTTACATTGTTTCCAATGTAAATAATCAAGTCGGAGAGAGGAGAAAAATGGAACAACTTACCGAGTCGGTAGCGGGTGTTGGCTTCACATTCCAGTCAAAATTTGGGTAGAAATTTTATCACGGCCGTGAGGCTCATCACGGCTAGGCCGTGATCGTTTCTGGTCCTCAGGAGTTGCCCTGTTACGGTTGTAGTGATCTACATCACGGCTAGGCCGTGATGCTCTCTGATCTTGGCATCCTACTCATCACGCCCGTGATGGTTGTCACGGCTAGGCCGTGTTCCTTTCTGTGCTCTTGTTTATTTCATCACGGCCGTGACCACTGTCACGGCCAGGGCGTGATGACCTCTGACTTTATTTTTTTATGCTCTTCTTCTCTTTCTCAACCTGAAAACACTAGACAAACTTATTAATGATATTTTTGCCTCTTGATCTTCTCAAATTATTCAAGAGGTTAAATCAAAAACAAAAGGAAAAAGGGAAAGAAAACTTGGGTTGCCTCCCAAGAAGCGCTTATTTATGGTCTTAAGCTTGACCAAACTTTCTTCAGTCAACCGAGGTCGGCTGGGCGTAGAAGTGCAGGCACACTTCTCTTCCATGGAGCTCCTTCAAATAGCCGTTTCTGCTCATACGGCCAGTAACGCTTCCGCTTTGCTCTTTTCTCTCGGAGCTTCCTAGCCTTCCTTCCTCCCGGCGGAAGTTTTGTTTCCGCATGGACAGCAATCCCGACTTCACCACTGGGTGCATCTTCAACCATGCAAATCTTTGGGGTTGCTTCCATGCTAAGTTCTTTCTCTACCGCTGGAGTCTTTACATCAATTCTGCACACATGGCTCTCAAAAGGAGGGTTGTTACAAGAGTTAATCAACTGAAAATTTACCCTACCTTCCTCTACATTTAGAGAGAGTTTGCCATTCCTTACGTCTATTAATGCTCCAGCGGTTGCCAAGAATGGCCTTCCTAAAATGATGGGGAATTTAGAATTCCCTTTCATGTCCAATACCAGGAAGTCGGTAGGGATGAGAATTTTCCCTACCTTTACAGCAACATTCTTTAGTATGCCTAGAGGAGTCCTAGTTGAGCCATCCGCAATTTGTAAGGGGAATTTGAATGGTCTCAACTCTTTGCTTCCCAACCTTTCCATGATAGTGAGGGACATCAAGCTCGTGCTAGCCCCTAGGTCACATAAGGCTTGGTCAATTTGCACTTGTTCAATCGAGCAAGCGATGGAGAAACTACCTGGGTCTTTCAGTTTAGTAGGCATTTTAGTCTCTACATCTACTTGCTTTTTCTTGACCAACCTCTGTGGGAAAGGTATCGGGGGTTGGTACGGTGGTGGAGGGACATATTTCGGTTCTGGCTCTTCTTTTTCGTTCGTGTCCTCCTCCGATTCCACGTCCATTTCCGCTACCCCCACCCCAAGCTTATCATCCCTCAAGTGTATGACATTGCAATGCTCATTGGGATTTGCTTCGGGTTGCCCCGGGAATGTATCCTTGGGTCTCGAGTACGTGCCGGCTTGTTGGGCAATCTGGGTTTCTAGCATCTTGCTATGAGTGGCTAAGTGGTCGACCTTAGATGCTAGCTCCTTTATTGCCTCATTCTGCTGAGCTTGAGTGGCAACAAAGTTTTCCATGAGAGACTCGAGCTTAGATTTTTGAACCTGAGGATACCCCGGTGCTGCTCTCTTATTTCCTTGACCCTCTTGGAACTCATGGTTCAGCGTGTTGCTGTAGTTGCCGTAAGAGAGGTAAGGGTTGTTTCTTCTTTGGTTGTAGGGATTTGGGGGAGCATAGTTGGGCAGCTTCGGGTTCGTATCATAGTAGTTGTTACAAGAGTTCACTTGTTCACCCGGGCTTAGGATCCATGTGGGCATCCCATCATGTCATGTCCCTGCATTCCACAAATCTCACAAACAAGGTTAGTAGCACCTAATGCACTCACATTAGCTCTTTCAATCTTATCTAATCGTTTATTTAGTGAGTCAAATTTAGACATTATCAGATCAATGCTACTTACTTCAAACTTACCCCCCGAAATCTTGTTCGGGTTATTACCTCTTTCGGATCCCCATTGGTGGTAGTTGGTGGCGACATTCTCGATGATGTTGAATGCCTCAGTGAGAGGCCTATTCATAAACGCTCCACCGGCTGCAGAATCTAGTGACACCTTCGAAGAGTAGTCCAATCCGTTATAGAAGGTGTGCACTATTAACCACCTCTCGAGTCCGTGATGTGGGCACGACTCCAGCAGTCCCTTGTATCGGTCCCAGGCTTCCGATAATGATTCTCCGTCTTTCTGGAAGAAGCCGGTGATCTGGGTTCTTATGTAGGCCGTCTTGGATGGAGAGAAGAATTTCTCCAAGAACGCCTGCTCCAATTGGTCCCAAGTAGTCAAGGTGTTAGTGGGGATTTGCTTAAGCCAGGCCTTCGCCTTTCCAGTGAGAGATGAGGGGAACAGTCTCAAACGCACAACATCGACTGAGGCTCCATGAATCCGGATTGCATCGGTGAACTCTAAAAATGTCTCTATGTGATCGGTCGGGTCCTCCGAAGGCAATCCTCCGAATTGATGTTGCCTAATCATGTTGATTAGCATAGGCGGTATGGTGTAGTTCTCCGCCTCAATCTCTGGCCTTGCAATCCCAGTTCGCAAGCCTCTCGCATTTGGGGCTGCGTAGTCCTTCAAAGGCTTTGTATCCGGTTGATTCGCCATGAGTGGAACGGGACTCAACCTTTCTCCCTCTCTTTGTAGTCTTCTACGTCTGTGGAAGGTCCTCTCGATCTCCGGATCAATCTCACTAAGGCTCCCAAGACTTAGAGATCTTTGCATATAACACACAGAGAGATGGATACAATAGAAGGAAAAGAAATTTTTTTTTTTTTTTAAATTTTTCAGAAATAAAAATCAAACAAAAAGAAAAGGTCCAGAAAAATCAATTCAAAATTTGAATTGAGATTCGAAAAGGCACAGTCCCCGGCAACGGCGCCAAAAACTAGATAGCGTGCGAATGCACGTGCGATTCCGGCAAGTGTACCGGACTGCCGTCAAGTAATAAAAGATATCGAACCCACAGAGACTGTGTTCCCGAATCACAATTAATTTCGAATCGATTGAATCTGAACTGTATGAAAGGGTTTTGAAATTGGTTTTTGAATTGAAAGATAGATGAGCAGAGAACAATTAAAACAGAAAACAATTGTTTATGGGGTTTTTATCTAAAACGGGTTCCTAGGGATTTGGGTTACCTTTGAGGTTGTTTATGTTGCTAACTGATTTACCCTTGTTGATTACCGAAATTGCCTTGAAGGCGAGTTTATCCTCTGATAGCTTAAGCTCCCTTTCGGGTTACAAAAGCCGTGCCCAATTGACCCGACCCCTACTCTCGTGGTAGTCGATCCCAGATTGGACCCTTTGCGTTCCGTGACAACTCGTTGCTCCTCGAGGGACGGCTTCTAACTCTCGTGATTTCAGTCCCAAGTCTGACTTCTATAGGTCCGACACCCAAGTTCACCGCTAGGTTCCTCCTTGAAATGTCTCGGTCATGCAAATAACCCTAGTTCACCGCTAGGTTCCTCCTTGGATCATTCACATCTCACAAACCAGTGGCTGCCGGGCTTTACGAGTGAATCTCCCTAGAGATCCTAAGTTCACCGTTAGGTTCCTCCTTAGAACGTCTATGTCACGTAAATAAACGGTTGCCGAAATTTATGAGTGATAAACACACTAGAAATCAGATCTAAAGCAAATCGTAATTAACAAAGAGTTTACATCAAATTTACATCATAAACAAACTTGGGCAGAGCCCTAATCCCTAGAAACTATGCTACTACTCCAGTCTTGCCATGGAGATGACAAGCTGGGTTGACAACATAATAAAAATCAGAAAAGAGAAGAGAGGAGAAGAAGAGAAGAGATCTATGCCTAGAGTAGTAGCCCCAAAGGTGTTGATGATTCAATTGTGTCCCCTGTATCTGATGCCTTGGTCCATATTTATAGAAATGGGGAAGTTAGAGTCCCAAACCAACTCAAAATCTGATCTATTTCGGTTTCTTCAGGTCCAAGTAATGCGCGTCACGGCCGTGATGGCCATCACGGCCAGGCCGTGACGGTCTCCCGCCCGCAAATCTGGAAATTTCAATTTCTCGCGACGCGAGATATGTCTCGCGACGCGAGCCCTCCGCTTCATGGCCGTGAAGAATTTCACTACCGGGCCGTGATGTGCTCTGACTTTTGGTGGTTTTGGGTCACGGCCGTGAGGGCTATCCCGGCCAGGCCGTGACAGACTCTGACTTCAGCCTTTCTTCTTTTTCAGTTTTGCTCGATCATGGCCGTGATGGGCATCACGGCTAGGCCGTGATGGGCTCTGTTTGGCTCATTTTCTTCAGTTTTAAAGCTCCATCTTCATCCAAACTTCATCATGGTTGATCTTGAGCAATTTACCCTTTATATCTGCAAAACAACACACGAAAACCGCCTTACCCGTTCCAAAGGAAAATTAACCTAAAATCTAATAAAAATATGCCTAAACTACATGAAAATGCATGCAAAATGATGGACAAAGATGAGGTGGAATCACACTCATCAAATCCAAAAACTTGATAGCGTGCGAATGCACGTGCGATTCCGGCAAGTGTACCGGACTGCCGTCAAGTAATAAAAGATATCGAACCCACGAGAACCGTGTGTTCCCGAATCACAATTAATTTGAATCGATTGAATCTGAACTGTATGAAAGGGTTTTGAAATTGGTTTTTGAATTGAAAGATAGATGAGCAGAGAACAATTAAAACAGAAAACAATTGTTTATGGGGTTTTTATCTAAAACGGGTTCCTAGGGATTTGGGTTACCTTTGAGGTTGTTTATGTTGCTAACTGATTTACCCTTGTTGATTACCGAAATTGCCTTGAAGGCGAGTTTATCCTCTGATAGCTTAAGCTCCCTTTCGGGTTACAAAAGCCGTGCCCAATTGACCCGACCCCCTACTCGTGGTAGTCGATCCCAGATTGGACCCTTTTGCTCCGTGACAACTCGTTGCTCCTCGAGGGACGGCTTCTAACTCTCGTGATTTCAGTCCCAAGTCTGACTTCTATAGGTCCGACACCCAAGTTCACCGCTAGGTTCCTCCTTGAAATGTCTCGGTCATGCAAATAACCCTAGTTCACCGCTAGGTTCCTCCTTGGATCATTCACATCTCACAAACCGGTGGCTTCGGGCTTTACGAGTGAATCACCCTAGAGATCCTAAGTTCACCGTTAGGTTCCTCCTTAGAACATCTATGTCACGTAAATAAACGGTTCCGAAATTTATGAGTGATAAACACACTAGAAATCAGATCTAAAGCAAATCGTAATTAACAAAGAGTTTACATCAAATTTACATCATAAACAAACTTGGGCGAGCCCTAATCCCTAGAAACTATGCTACTACTCCAGTCTTGCCATGGAGATGACAAAGTGGGTTGACAACATAATAAAAATCAGAAAAGAGAAGAGAGGAGAAGAAGAGAAGAGATCTATGCCTAGAGTAGTAGCCCCAAAGGTGTTGATGATTCAATTGTGTCCCCTGTGTCGATGCCTTGGTCCATATTTATAGAAATGGGAAGTTAGAGTCCCAAACCAACTCAAAATCTGATCTATTTCGGTTTCTTGAGTCCAAGTAATGCGCGTCCACGGCCGTGATGGCCATCACGGCCAGGCCGTGACGGTCTCTGCCTCTGCAAATCTGGAAATTTCAATTTCTCGCGACGCGAGATATGTCTCGCGACGCGAGCCCTCTCGCTTCATGGTCGTGAAGAATTTCACTACTGGGCCGTGATGTGCTCGACTTTTGGTGGTTTTGGGTCACGGCCGTGATGGCTATCACGGCCAGGCCGTGATGCACTCGACTTGACCTTTCTTCTTTTTCAGTTTTGCTCGATCATGGCCGTGATGGGCATCACGGCTAGGCCGTGATGGGCTCTGTTTGGCTCATTTTCTTCAGTTTTAAAGCTCCATCTTCATCCAAACTTCATCATGGTTGATCTTGAGCAATTTACCCTTTATATCTGCAAAACAACACACGAAAACCGCCTTACCCGTTCCAAAGGAAAATTAACCTAAAATCTAATAAAAATATGCCTAAACTACATGAAAATGCATGCAAAATGATGGACAAAGATGAGGTGGAATCACACTCATCAAATCCAAAAACTTGATAGCGTGCGAATGCACGTGCGATTCCGGCAAGTGTACCGGACTGCCGTCAAGTAATAAAAGATATCGAACCCACAGAGACTGTGTTCCCGAATCACAATTAATTTCGAATCGATTGAATCTGAACTGTATGAAAGGGTTTTGAAATTGGTTTTTGAATTGAAAGATAGATGAGCAGAGAACAATTAAAACAGAAAACAATTGTTTATGGGGTTTTTATCTAAAACGGGTTCCTAGGGATTTGGGTTACCTTTGAGGTTGTTTATGTTGCTAACTGATTTACCCTTGTTGATTACCGAAATTGCCTTGAAGGCGAGTTTATCCTCTGATAGCTTAAGCTCCCTTTCGGGTTACAAAAGCCGTGCCCAATTGACCCGACCCCTACTCTCGTGGTAGTCGATCCCAGATTGGACCCTTTGCGTTCCGTGACAACTCGTTGCTCCTCGAGGGACGGCTTCTAACTCTCGTGATTTCAGTCCCAAGTCTGACTTCTATAGGTCCGACACCCAAGTTCACCGCTAGGTTCCTCCTTGAAATGTCTCGGTCATGCAAATAACCCTAGTTCACCGCTAGGTTCCTCCTTGGATCATTCACATCTCACAAACCAGTGGCTGCCGGGCTTTACGAGTGAATCACCCTAGAGATCCTAAGTTCACCGTTAGGTTCCTCCTTAGAACATCTATGTCACGTAAATAAACGGTTGCCGAAATTTATGAGTGATAAACACACTAGAAATCAGATCTAAAGCAAATCGTAATTAACAAAGAGTTTACATCAAATTTACATCATAAACAAACTTGGGCAGAGCCCTAATCCCTAGAAACTATGCTACTACTCCAGTCTTGCCATGGAGATGACAAGCTGGGTTGACAACATAATAAAAATCAGAAAAGAGAAGAGAGGAGAAGAAGAGAAGAGATCTATGCCTAGAGTAGTAGCCCCAAAGGTGTTGATGATTCAATTGTGTCCCCTGTATCTGATGCCTTGGTCCATATTTATAGAAATGGGGAAGTTAGAGTCCCAAACCAACTCAAAATCTGATCTATTTCGGTTTCTTCAGGTCCAAGTAATGCGCGTCACGGCCGTGATGGCCATCACGGCCAGGCCGTGACGGTCTCTGCCTCTGCAAATCTGGAAATTTCAATTTCTCGCGACGCGAGATATGTCTCGCGACGCGAGCCCTCTGCTTCATGGCCGTGAAGAATTTCACTACCGGGCCGTGATGTGCTCGACTTTTGGTGGTTTTGGGTCACGGCCGTGATGGCTATCACGGCCAGGCCGTGACTGACTCGACTTGACCTTTCTTCTTTTTCAGTTTTGCTCGATCATGGCCGTGATGGGCATCACGGCTAGGCCGTGATGGGCTCTGTTTGGCTCATTTTCTTCAGTTTTAAAGCTCCATCTTCATCCAAACTTCATCATGGTTGATCTTGAGCAATTTACCCTTTATATCTGCAAAACAACACACGAAAACCGCCTTACCCGTTCCAAAGGAAAATTAACCTAAAATCTAATAAAAATATGCCTAAACTACATGAAAATGCATGCAAAATGATGGACAAAGATGAGGTGGAATCACACTCATCATTAGGGCAGTTATGATTAGTTGAAAGTTAGTTAGTGTACCTTATAAAAGGAATGTTAGTTACAGCTGAATGTAGTGAGCATTATAAATAGGTGATGCAATGTAAACCAAAATGCATGCAGAGAAAATAAAATTCAGTTTCAGTATTCAACCTCTATTCTCTATTTTCTCTATTTCTCTGCTTTCTATATTATGCCTTTCACTCTCTCAACTGTGTTTTTCTCCCCAACAAATTGGTATCTAGAGCAAGAAGATAAGGGGCCTGTGAGCGTTGCCACTTCTGTGATCATGGCAGCAAATGGCAGCAGCAGTTTCATGTCTAACCTGCCAATTCTTGATGGCAAGAATTGGGATTATTGGTCTGTAAGGATGGAAGCCATTCTTGGCTATCAAGAACTCTTGGAGACAGTCAAAAGAGGAGTCTTGGAGAGGGATGATGATGCAGCTAAGAAGAAGGATTATAAAGCAAAATGTCTATTCCATCAATGTATGGATCTTGCAAGCTTCCAGAAAATTTCCAATGCAAAGACAGCCAAGGAAGCTTGGGACACACTTCAGAAGCTCTATGCGGGTGCTAAGAGGACCAAGAAGGTCAAGTTGCAGTCCCCGAGAAGACAGTTTGATCAACTGCTAATGACTGACCAAGAATCCGTTTCAGACTACTTTGACAGGCTCTTGGCCATAGTGAATTCAATTAGAACCTGTGGGGAGACCATCACAGATCAGCAGATGGTTGAGAAGGTGTTAAGGTCACTCTCTGTGAAGTTTGACCATATAGTGGTTGCAATCGAAGAAGCCAAAGATGTGGAGGACATGAAACTTGAGGAACTGCAGAATTCCTTGGAGGCTCATGAGCTGAAGTTGAATGAAAGTAGTCTTGGCAGAGCGTAGAAGAGAACAAGCACT